>CM051386.1:421987-521987 GCA_028015245.1 Cardamine occulta
GTTTGTATTTCTCCCAAAAGCTCGACTCGAGTAGAAACTGGAAAAGCTCTTTAAATGGACCAGTTGGGATGTCACGACCCTCAAGTTTTCCTTGCAGATGACAGTACAGATCGCTGAGAATCAAAGGCATCAACTCCTTTCCTCCCCTAGCGATAGAACCCAGTAAATTACAAGTCAAACGCACAGTATGATAAAATCTTTTAATAACCTGAGACCGAATGATTAAAGATACAAGGAAAAGCATGCTGACCGTAGATTTAAGATAGATAAATACGTTACTAAATTGGAAAAGCTCAGTAAAAACGTAAGAAACGATGGTCTTACCCATAACCAAGTTTTGAATATTGTGCCAACAACTCAGAAAAAGCAGGTTGAGCACAAAGCTGTAAGCATGTTGTTTAACAGGCATCAGAATCCGAATCAGAAACAGGCATGTTGTTGAAAGGACCAAAGGTATAGATCGAACCAAAAGAAAGGAACATACCATTTCTGATATGAGTTTGATCTTCCCAACTAAAACCATAGACAATGCTCCCGCCCCAGATGTTTCCAGTTTCACAATCAAATGCACAATAAGTAAACTAGCAGCAACCTATCAGTGCAGAAAATGAGCAACATTTAAAACTTCGATTACTATTTCTGAAAGATGGAGCAACTAACTAAAAGGTGGAAAGTGTGGTGAAACTCTACTGCTCATGCTTTATAAGTAAAACATGCATACCAGACACAAGATGAATGAGGAACAAATGCACGAACACATAAATCTCGATGATAATAAGAAGACCAGGTCAAAGAAATGCATGCCTTTGCTTGGAAGTTTATTTCAATTTCACCATCCAAAGAAGAAACTGACTGGATAAGGCCATCCAAAACAGACACGTCACACCATTTTGAAAAGATACCCTTGGGATCTGAATCAGCTGCCCAGATTAATTTGGGTGGAGGTACTGCATTATTTGTCTTCCCTTTCGGCTCCACATATGGTTTCTTAAGTGATTCCGCAAACAGCAACTTCTTGTTCAAAAACATGTTGCAAGCCATAATTTCCAAAACAGAAGAGTGACACTGATATTTCACAAACAATTTAGAGATTTCTTCCTTGCCTAAACTTCCAGCTGCCAAATCTTTTAGCTTAGACGCCTGTGATATAATGTTGGAAAATTGCTGCCACAATTTTTTTGACGCCTTAAACGGTTCCAACATATTAGCGTATTGGCCAGCCTCTTGCCAAAGGGTTTTCAGGAAATCCAGTAAAGTCAGTAATATATCTGTGTATCTGTAGAAAGTGCATCAGCATAAGCATTACAGGCGATCTAGAAGATTTCATATAGAAACTCAGTGTATTTAGAAGATAGAATGAAAAATACTCAGCTTTTGACGTACCTATCAACAAAATCGGTTGCTCTCTCTACATATTCCAGGATAGTGTGCAATAAGCGAGATTTACAAGCCCAGTCAGGAACTGAAGAAGCATCATTTCCTGAATGCTTTACGTTTCCAGCATCTGAGTCTTCCTTTGAATCAAATATAGCAACTAAAAGAGCAGGCTGGAGAAATTAAAATCAAACAAGTTTTCAGTACAATGGAACTGGAGAATCAAAATGGTTTTAAGAAGATTAATTGCGTAGCACAAACAGCCCCAAAGGCCTATGACAAGAAATTCAAAGAAATAATGGGAAGCAACCTGATATCTTGCTGCAACAGTAAGTAGTTTCATGGTGGCAACAACTAGATCTTCATTTGGTCCCAATAGATCAAGTACGATCTGGCTAACCGAATTTCTTAAATCTGTAATCTAAAAAGAAAAATATAAATGATCCTTACATATAGACAGCAGAATGTACTACATGAACATAAAGAGATAACAGATAAGAAAGATATAAATCTAACCTGTTTATCGTCTAGACCAAAGCCTGCATTGCTTATCATATTGAGTTGTGATGCTTCGGCCAAGGCAAATAACTTTGAAAGCACTTTAGCAGCACCAACCTGTATAGTCTGCAGGAAATATATGGTTTTTAGACACGTGATTGGTCAAAGCATGACTTCTGCGAATTAGGATTAAGTTCATACAGGATTGCTGAAATAAGATAGCATTGATGTGATAGCTGCAACAACTGGGATTGGTTTTGTTGTAGACGACAGCATGGCTTGATGAAACACAGGAAGACCCGAATATGTACTCTGCATCAACTTATAGCAAAGTATCAACTTCCACAATTACCAGAAGGAAAACAAGTATGACCAACCACATACATTTAAGTGAGAGAAGAAGATGTTCAAAACATTATAGCTAGCCAAAGCAATCTTCAATGAGTTTGCATTATGTTTGCAAAACTACAACTGTAAAGAGTCTAATCAAAGGTTTAAAAAATAAAGATCTTCAATAAGAAAAAGTGAAGAATGGCTATTATCTCTTTTGGGATGTACTTGCGAAAGCTTTTAATAAGGTCAAGGGTAAGACAACGCTTTTACCTCAGAATATTGGGAGAGTGTGATGTCTAAAACATCCAAAACAGAGACTATGGCAAGTTGCCATCCTTCAATCTCTGCTGGTTCAATAAGACGGCTTGCACAAAGGTTCTGTCACCATGAAACATATCAGGAAATCAATTAAAGCATATCAGACCCTTGGGAAAGTAGAAGAAGACTATTTTAAAGCATATCCAAACCTCTAAAGTTTGTGTAGTCGTACAAATGATTCGGAATAGAGTGCTGTGAACAGAAACATCGTTCAGCAAAATATTAAGGAGAACATCCCTCAGCTTTGTTGAGAATTTGCTGAATCTAAGACACGTTTTCATCACATCAATAACCTGCAGAAACCGGAAAAAAAAAACAGAAGATATATAAAAATTGCATGCTAAGAATCCACTGACTCTAATTACCATGTTAACAACCATTCTGTCAGTAGGTAACAGATAGCTATAGCTAGTAATTAACGACAAACCTTTAGTGTCACTTTCCAACGCATATTTCCATGATTGTATTTCCAATACTCATGACTAACAAGAATATATTGTAAAGAGAAAACGATTAGAGCAAAAACTACATCATTCTCTAGTCCCCCCTCCACAAGTTGCATGGTAAATTCCAGAACTGCAAGATATAGAAACAAATTACATTAGTAATAAAGGTGTCAGGCTTAATATACAGAGAATCAAGACATATCCTACAACTGCAAGCCCACAGTCATTCAGATTACGCTCTCAACAAATTCTGCTGCAAACTTGCCTGATATAACCAATGGGCAGCTCGTATCATTCTTCTCGCAGTCAATCAAGATCATCTTGGCCAGTTTCCCAGAGAGCGACCAAGACCCGCTTGTTTATTTAAAACAAAGGAAAGAGCAAGAATGACGTCAAATCATCACAAACTAGAAAGTCTAGAATGCAACCAGAGAATGCACAGCGATGAAAAAAGAAGTTAAGCAGCTTTGTCCATTAAGTCTTGTTTCTACAAAAAAGTCTTCCCCAAAATCAAAGCTTAAAAACACTAAAACCAGTACTTTCAACAGTGAGTGTTCTTAGAAACAACAGGAATGTGACATATATTCCCAGTGATAGTCAATAACTACAATTCATGGCTAGATCTACGAAGCTTTCATGTGAAAGTTTGTCTTTTCGAGATAAGCATATCAAGTGTTGCTTACAATCTGTTAAATATTGCTTCATTGTGGATAGCCAATGATTCTAAATGAAATGAAAAACAACAATCTTCTAGGCGTGGTGAACTTCTATGAGTAAGTTCTATAACTATCGATATATTTGATAATTAACTAACTAAGAAATGAGGACACTGTAAGTGAGATTTGCGGTCTAACCTCAATGAAATATTGTAGCCACTGGCTGGGACGCCTGACCCTGAAGTCATGTCAAATATGTTTGCCTTTAAGACCATGGGAGCAACATTTGACGGGGAACTGCTCAAAGCGAAAATAAAGTTAGCTATCAATGTTCCAGAGAGAACTGATACCGAGTTCTAAAGTAAATCATATGACATGATACTGCACAAGACTAGAAAAGGAATACCGAAGAAAATATTCGATAACCAAGACAACAAAAGAATAAGCATCACAAAATTACCTTCGCAGTAGCTTAGCTAAGATATCAATAGCCATTGCCATCACAGCAGCACCGCCGGAGTCAGAAGTAAGGCTTCTGACAGAATTGCAAATTATATCAACCACCCTGAAAAAAAATACAAAGATATCATCTCATTTCAAGCACTCTGAGAAGAGGGCATGTAAGAAAGAAATAAAATGCAAATACTTCACCTCACATCACTTTCCATATTCCCATTCACATAAGATTCGTGAACATAAAAGAAGTGGCTTATATTCAGTAAGGAGAAACATACGGCCTGAAATTAATTTACAGAACCTGGTCAGAGAAGGAGATATATGGATGCATATTTTACGACATAAGAGACGTCCAAACATAGAGCTTAAATTCAAATTTTGAGAAAATGGTCAAGAGAAGAATTGATTAAAAGGAATACAAGGCCATAATCTATATCATACAATACTAAAGCAGTCCCTACTTCATAAACCTGGATAAAAATGACGATGGAGCAATGCAGTTACCTTGTTAAATGTCACCATCCGACGAAGCAGCTCTAGAGTCACAAAAGCTTCACAATTGTTACCAGTGTAGAGTCCATTGGCCAAACGGATGATTAACACTGTTATGCCGGATAGTGAATACTTGAAAAGGAAAATGTATTTCATGAATCAGTATATCTCAAATTAAACCAATTAGCAGCAATGAAACCATACAAAAAAGATAACACTAGAGGTGTCTTCTTTGTGAGTATGGTTTTCAAATCAAGAATATGATGTGATATCACTTACCTCCCACCGCACAAGGCCAGTATTTTCACTGATTATTCTCAGAATTTTCCCACGAGTATTGCTGGGAATAACTAAACCTTCAAGACATGGAATATGCAACGGCCGGGAAGTTTCAACAAGTTGGGGGGCATCATCCGCTAGAGAGTCACTAGTAATATCAAATAAGGTTGATATCCCAACTGATTTATCCAGAAAGTTGTACCTGCACCAAGAGCACAGCAGATTACAGCGGGATGATGGTTAACAACCAGTAAATAAGAAATTCTTCACTGAGTCAAGAAAGGAAGCTTAGATTGATGTGCACAGAGTATCTTGCATTTATGCAGAACATTTCTCTAGTCTAGATAGAAAAGTTCCAGATGGTACATAAATGTACAAAGTATATTGTCCAAATTACTACTTACACACATTCAGCAGGCCAACTTCCTTCACTCAGGGACGACAAGAGACGAATGAATTCAGCACTTCTGAATGGGAATTCCCTCTCCAAATCAAAGAGAAGACACCGGATAGGGCCATCAACAAAACTTTTTCGGTCCCAAAACTGACTACAGAGGGACTCCTGAAAATTTAAGGCACGCAATGAGCATTTATGGATGTGTAACATAGAGGAAAAAGTTAGCGACAACATGCATAATATATAATTTACCTCTCCTTGATAAACCTTGCAGAGGATGTTCAGTATCAACTCGAGGGTGGCATCTTCCTGCTGCCAAAAATGTAGGGATGAGTGTGATTTTGAAACACTTCATATAATTTTATAATTTATGGTCTACAATTACAGCAGTTCTACCTGAAGACTGATCTCATAAGACGCAATAAATGCTGAAATAAATGTCCTCAAGACACTACGATAACCAGAGACTGGGCCCTGGGAAGAGTGAAAAATAATGATAGAATCAACATACGGCAGGATAACATGAACAAAATTTGCAGAGGATTGGTGACATAGAACTCACACCATTATTTGATAGATAATAAGTGTCAGTCTCAAGAAAATACACTAAGATAACTTACATCGAAATCATTCAACACATTACTTTGAAGGATTTCAAGGAAATAGCTCAAGGATGCTGCCTCAAAAGCTTGATGAACATAGCTCACGTGATCAATCTCCTGGTAATCAAGTAAGATTAAATACATATACGTGGACTGTGTGTGTCCTCTGACTAGATAATGGAAGTATTCTCACTTTCATACCATCAGGAAAGGAATTTCCTCCTTCCCAGGAAGTGATGAAATAAGACACAGAAACACTGCCCATGCAAGGACAAGAGGTCCTGCTTCTTTTACTTCAAAAGTGTTGAGGCTAGAGATTGTTGCATCCATCTCTTGGACATCAATAACGGAAAAGACACAAGTGCCAGACCTTATAAGAAAAGTAGAACCTTTAGGCAATATCGACAGATATTCAGGAGAAAGTTGGATAAGGCAAATTGCTGGTTTTGTATCCTATTTGAAGAAATTTTAACTTTATTTGTGCAGTGTTCCTCGCGATTTAGTTAAACAAACCTGAAAGGTACTCCGTCGTGAACCATTTGCAACAGATTCTCCATATCCAACGTTTCTATAAGAATCATCAACAACTGAATTTTTACACGACATGCAGAATGATGTGCTTCAGCTGACACTGCCAGCTTTCTAAAATTATAGAAACCTGAAAGAATTCCCTGCAACACAACACCAGTAAGTAAATAAGGTTGGTTACAGAAAAACTGGAACCAGCCTCAGGCATGTGGCTAGTGACTTGAGATACCTTGTAGAAAGAACACAGTTTACTCCATCTTTCTCCATTACAAGTGCAAAATGATTCATGATAAAGAAGGAAAAGAATATCCAAAACCAAATTGTCCTCAATAAGTGTCTCCTCCGCCCACAAAGTAAATAGATTGACATCCTACCAGAAAATACCAGAGTTAATGGGTATGACAGAAGCAGGAACCTAAAATAGTGGAATCTAATAATAATAATAGATCGAATGAGATGTTAAGAAGGGCAAGGACTCTGAATTCTGAACACATACCATCTGCTGTGGAAAACAAGAGGACAAAAGGTCCTCAAGAACCGATGATTGTTGTCTTTCAAGCCCATCTGAGATCAAATTTATAGCTTCCTCCCTAATAGTATTTTCCTCTCTTGCTGCATATACTGTACAACTACTACAATCAGCCGAAAAACTAGAAAGAAAATGAAAAAGTGTGGGTCGAATTTTAAACAAGACCATTGGAAATAATCTTTTGTTTTCTTTGATAGAAACTGAATATACAATCACGACTTACATGCATGTATGAGAATACGCTTTGTACACTTTAGTAGGCACTGACGCTCTATGTAATACTGAAGCAGTATCTTCAAAAACAGCATAGGAACAGAAGGAGAGCAAAAGTGTTAGCTAGAAAGCTGAAGAAAAAAGGGGTGAAAACTTCTTATGAAAGAACACTCATAGGCTAACATATAGGACAGGAACAATTACAGTATAATGAGCTATAGAACTTACAAGAGAGGATAAAACGCAGAAACAAGTATTTACATCACCTCTAATAATGCTGGTCTTTTCATGCTATTGATGTGGCCATAATAACGACAAGCTCCATAATACAAAAGTAACAAATTACAGAAAAGACTGCTAGCATATTCGATGAATATTTCTTGAACTCTTTAGTGAGTAATTTAAATCAAAAGCCACAATCAGATTATTAAAAAGAGATCTCCTAACCGAAAAAAACTGGAAACAATCTTAGAAAACTTATGAATTCTAACTCATAGATCATCTCACAAGATTCTATTCATTCAACAAAACCTGATTTATATGCAAAAATGAAAACTCTGAAATTTTCAAAGGAAGCTACTAACCACGTCAACGAAATCTTGATCTACCGAGTCAGCTGTTCCATCTTCCTGCTCTATAAATCTTTCGACGAGGATGTATGATTGGATTTCATCTAGATTCTGGCCAAGATTTCAGAAATGTATAAAAACGGTCATTTCCTATCTCTAGTTTATCAGTGAGTTGTTTTTTTTTTAATTCGAGTTGAATTGAAATTGAAGAATGGAAAAGAAGCAAACCAGATAAGAGCTGACTCGAAGCGCTTTTTCTTTGAATTCGGGTTTTATCAACAATTGATGCTCCTTGATTTTGACTACATCCGAATTCAAAGCTTCTTTTGATTTCCCACTCGGTGACTTGAACATCGACAAAGTTCCGACGAACCATACGTGGTTTTCCTCCAACTTATTCGCCTGAAATTGAGATTAGCAAACCAAAATGGAACCAGCATACGTATTTGAATGTGGGAAAGAGATATTACGATGGGTTGAGGGAGGTCATCAGAGAGAGATGCATTCTCGATTTCGTTGAGAAGAGAGCTAAACGAATCCCACCATAGGGACGGATCGACGGATTTAGGGTTCGCCATTGATAGAGCTCAGTGAAGAATACCACTTCCAGAGCGCTTAAACCCTAGAGAGATAGAGAGAGAGAATACAAGGGAAAATTGAAGTCTTTTGGATTTTAATTTTTTTGTTCCGCGCTTTTCATTTTTTCAGACATTACCTTTTAAGAAATTTATAATACCCAGTGAATAATTCACATTGGGCCCTGTAAGGCCTAAATAGTAGTAACGTTTTATTTTCAGTATATATATACATAGTATCTCACCTTAAAATGTTTTTTTTTTTATAAACTATGGGAGTTATGGACCTAATCTACTTCGGTACCCAAAGACAACTTTTAGTCCATTCCTATTTAAAGAATATTTCTCCGTACAAAAGAGGATTTAAATCTGGTGCACAAAGGAACCAACCCCTATTTAAAGAATTCCTCCATTGAGCCACTCTTTGATTCTCATCTTAAAATGTTACAAACAAATTCTGTTTTATATACATGTAAGTAAGAGCATCTCCAACGCAGTTATGAGAAAAGATATCTAAACCCCAAAACACTTAAAAATAAATCAAAAAATTAGTTTTTATTCAAAAATTCTAAGAGCAATTCCAACGGAGTCTCTTAACATGAATTCTTACAAATAAATAAATTTAAAATAATAAAATAAAGAGAAATAAATAGTTAAAAGATAAGAGACGGTTCTCTATTGAGAAGTTTAAAAATTGGTATGAGAACCTCTTAGTTTATCTGTCCTCTTTTGATTGGTCTATTTTTGTTTTATTTTTAAAATTTTAATTAAATAATTAAATAATATAAAAAATATTATTATTATTATATATTTGAGAACCTTGGATGAGTATCTCTCCATTGGAGATGGTCTAAGAACCACAGTAGAACCTCTATAAATTAATACTCGATAAATTAATAAACGCTATAAATTAATAAAATTTGCTGGTCTCAAATCGGGCCGGTGTAAAAATAAACAAAATTCGATAAGATAATAAGATAATAATTTTTTAAGAATCTCTATATAAATATATGGTCTCATTAATAACATAAATTAATAATCATGTAAATTTTCATATATATATATATAAAGACAATATAATTTTGTTTTTATGAATTTATGTTATAACTCATAAATAAAATAAGAAAATATTATGTTGTATTTTAAACTATTTTATTGTTATAATGTAAATAATTTTTCATAAAATAAAACAAACTTTTCTATAAATTTTTAAATTATAAATATGCATAATTTTTATTTTAATAGTTGTATAGACTATTTAAATACAACAATTAAGGTTACTAATCATAAATTTAAAATTTATGTTAATTGTTTATATAAGTGAATTCATCTATAATCTTTGTTATTTATTATCAAAATAATTTAATTTTCTTTTAAATTTTAAACTTTCAAGTTCAAAACTATTAAAATTTATAATATCCAATACATTAATTTTATTTAGATCAAAAAAAAATTAATTTATTTATTTTTAATTTTTGACAAAAAATTTCTATAAATTAATAAATATTATTTTATACTAATATTAATTTATAAATAAATTAATATCACTAGAAATTAATAAAACATCATGGTACTAATATTATTAATGTATATATTAATTTATAATATCACTATAAATTAATAAAATATCATTACATATCTTAAATGAGATACTTCAGAACCCCTTAGGCCATCTCCAACCGGAGACGGCAAAAGGCAAAAATGGCGTCGAGCACCTCCAACCGGACGGCAAACGGGATGGTAAACGCCAAATTTGAAGATTCTTGAACAGGACGGCACCATATTTGGCGTGCCATCATTCCACTAAACGCCCAAATTTAAGTTTGGCGATTTCCTCCAACGGAGGCAAAAGCCAAACGCCAAATCTGATGTTTTCAATTTTTTTTCCTTTGCAGATCCGGTGGCGCCTTGAAGAATTCCGGCGATTCGTAACTACTTGTGGCTGGATCGGTGAAAAAAATGGATGAAATTGAAACCGTTTTCGCCGGAGAAATGTTTGGTCGGAGAGAAGAAGAGAAATGGATGTTTGATCGGAGAGAAGAAGAGAAAAAGATGTGTGATCGGAGAGAAGAAGAGGAAGAGAAATACAGAGAAATCGAATAAGTTTGATCGGAGAAAGCGACGGTCAGAGGTACCGATCTCATCGGAGAAGATGAAGTCGGTTGTAATTTTTTTTTTTTTTAACCGGTTAAGAGTTAAACCGAGATTAAAGATTAAAGATTAATGATTAATGATTAATGATTAAAGATTAAACCGGTTAAGAGATTAAAAATTAAACCGAGATTTAATTTGAGATTAATTAAACCGGTTAAGAGTGGTTTGAGATTAAACCGAGAATAATTAAAACCGGTTAAGAATGGTTTGAGATTAAACTGAGATTAAACATATGTTAAACCGGTTAACCATAATTAAGAGTAAACTGAGATTATACCGAGATTAAACCGAAATCAAGCATAATTTACATTAAACCAAGATTAAGCATAATTTATATTAAATCGAGATTAAACCGATATTAAACCAAAAATTAGTACTTTGTTATTTATGTTTAATCTTTGAAGTTATCGATTGTAATCTTTTTTTTTAAAAATTTTTTTTGTAATCTGTTTTTTTTTCTTTTGCAATTTTTTTTAATTATCAATTGTAATTTTTTTAATTAACTTTTGTAATCGTTTTCCAAATTAAGAAATAAAAAAAATTAGTTTCTTAATTATTAATCATAACGTTTAATTATATTAAAATAGTTAAGAGAATCTTAAATTTAATAATATAATAATAAAGGAATCTTAAATTTAATAATATAATAATAAATAATATTCTTTTTGGTGTGAGATTTGGTGTTGTGGGTTGGAGATGTAAAACACCAAATTTGGTGTGAAAATCACACCAAATTTGGTGTATGGGTTAGAGATGGCCTTAAGAACCCTTAGAGCATGATCAATGGGGTATCTTAAGGGGTTTTTAAAGAGGAGTTCTTAGCATTAAATATTATAAACTGCATTGGTAACCGTGCGTTAAGAAACTCTTGTTAAGAACCGGTTCTTATTTAAGAGGTTTTAGATACAGTTTCTTAATTTTAAGAACCTCACTTTCTCGATTAAAACAAAATAATAATAAAAAAAGATTTAAGAACCCCATATGGGGTTCTAGCATTGACCATGCTCTTAGTTGTCCCTTTCTCATTGGTCTGAATTTATTCTAATCAAAAAAAAAACCACAAAATCGACATCTTCTTCATCGAAACCAACAGAGGAGCTACTGGAGATGGAGAAAGCAAGAGCGTCACTTGTCCACATCTTCGTAGAATCAGAGAAATTTGAGAGGAGAAGGAATGAAGAAAGAAGAAGAAGATGGGGTATGTGTTCTTCGTCGGAGCTTCTGCTGCGTCAATCGGTCACGAATCAATTTCTTAGTAGGTGAGCGATCGATTCGAACTCTGATTCTTGTATCGGATCCATTTCTTTCGATTGTCTCTTGGGAAAACGTTATCTCAACTGAAATTTTAATTTTGGATAACGGAATTGATTCATTTCATTAGTGCTTGGTTTTGCCTTGTAACTACAACAATGTATGCAATGATGAATCAATTTGTTCTAGTCAAAGACAAAATGAGTTTTTTTGTATGTTTTAAATTTCATGAAATGCAAAATAATTTTGGTTTTATAAAATATATGTTTATAAATTGTAACAAAATAAATTATACTTAAAATAAATTAATTTTCAAAATATTAATTTGTATTTTTAAGAATCCTTAATGAGGTTCTAAGGAGGACAAAATTTAGAATTCTTAATGAGATTCTTATCTTTCAATTAATCAAAATTTATATTTAAAAAATTGGTAAGAACCATGAGAGATTCTTACTATTTGAGATGGTAGAACATCCACATCAGTTATATATTTAATTAGATGTCTAAACAATAAAGTAATTTTTTTTTTACAATTTAATTAGTTATTTATTTATTTATTTGTTGCTCAATTTTTGACCAATCAATAAATGACATGAGTAGATATGAGTATGTTAAGTGTCTTCCTAGAGACACATATCTCTCCTATTCCTCCAATTAATTTTTCTTTTTCTTTTTTTTTTTATTTAGAAACACCCCTCAAATATGTGCAATGTGGATGGTATAAGTTTCGTGGTTTCAAATTACTACAGTGATCATATATAATCACAGAGAAACGAATCATTACGATATGTATTGCTGAAGTCATTACGATATATTATTACTGGAAGAGATAAACAAACAGTCTACATAAATATATATAACTCATAGAAAGCAAACAAAGAAATAAAACAAACGAAATATAAAACATGCAAGGTAATATTAAAAAAGGCAACACGTTGATTATACAAGAGTTTACGTATTAATATATCCTCAAGGGTGTGGAGGCAACGGAGGCCATTTGCCGAACTTGGGGTGAATGTATTTAGGAGGAAGAGGCGGCAACTTTGGAAGCGGTGGAAGCGGCGGACATGGCTTCTTCGGAATCACCACCGGTGGTATGTATATTGGTACCGGCGGAGGACATGGCTTCTTTGGAATCACCACCGGTGGTATGTATATTGGTACCGGCGGAGGACATGGCTTCTTTGGAATCACCACCGGTGGTATGTATATTGGTACCGGCGGAGGACATGGCTTCTTTGGAATCACCACCGGTGGTATGTATATTGGTATCGGCGGAGGACATGGCTTCTTCGGAATCACCACCGGTGGTATGTATATTGGTACTGGCGGAGGACATGGCTTCTTTGGGATCACAACCGGTGGTTTGTAGATTGGTGGATGCTCTATCTTTGGCGGCGGCTCGTAGATTGGAACCGGCGGTGGGTGCTCTATCTTCGGCGCTTTAGGGGGACACGGTTTCTTCGGCGGCTTGTGGACTGGAACCGGCGGTGGATCAACTTTCTTCGGCGGTTTAGGTGGACAAGGCTTCTTTACCGGTGGTTTGTGGACTGGCACCGGCGGTGGAAGCTCGATCTTCGGTGGCTTAGGGGGACATGGCTTCTTCGGGATCGGCGGTGGCTTGTACACCGGAACTGGAGGTGGGTGCTCTACCTTTGGCGGAGGCTTGTAAACCGGAACCGGAGGTGGGTGTTCTACCTTTGGTGGTGGTTCGTAAACCGGAACCGGAGGTGGGTGCTCTATCTTCGGCGGTTTAGGTGGACAAGGCTTCTTAGGAATCGGAGGTGGAAGCTCCACCTTTGGTGGTGGCTCGTAAACCGGGACAGGTGGTGGAACCTCTGCCTTAGGGGGCGGATCGTAAACCGGAACCGGAGGGGGAACCTCCGCAGGTGGGGTGTATATAGGTGGGCAAGGCTTCTTGAATTTAGGAAACGGTGGAAGTACCAAAGGTGGAGGTAAAGGGAAATGATGATCAAAGCCCTTAAAAGGAGGTAACTTAGGCATATGCCAAAAGAATTTCGAAACACAAACTTCGGGTGAAAATTTCAGATTTTGTTTGAGACCCAAAACGTGTTTATCTCCGGATTTGGATAAAAACACAATCTTGGTGGACTCGAGACCGTCGTGAGCAGGACAAGGGGTTCCCGCGGCACTGTGAAGCTGAGCATAACACTCCTCCTTTAAAGCTCCGTCGTCGGAGACAATGTCATCAGGAATATTAAGACCAAACTTTCCTTTGTCATCAATGTTTCCGGAACCTTTTGTAACAAAATGGCCTTTGTTCACCTTACAGTCGATCGTCACTCGGAGTCCTATAATAGATAACATCACACATTGATCAAATAATCACAAAAAAAATGAACTACATATTAGAAAAGTTATTTAGTGTGGATATAAGTAACCTGAGAATGCATGGGGGGTTTTGATTTTGCTCTCGGCGTAACCGACAACTTCAACGACACGAGCGAGTGAGAGAGTCGCTGAAAAGAGTACCGACACGAGAAGGAAGAGTACGCAGGGAACCGAACCTCGAGGTTCGGGTAAGATCCTCATTGGGATTCTCACCCTCTGAGATTTCTGACACACTTGTCTTCCGTTTGCTGAAAATATAAAGTTTATGAGAAGAAAGAAACTAAACTATATATGATATGTAGATTATTAGTGGAGAAAGTGATATGATTATACCCAGACTTCTTCTCGTTTATATAATGGTCTCACCGAAGGTTTTTTTGAAGATGGATCTTAATTATTACTTCCTGATTAACCTTCATTTTTTTTACCAACAATAATTGGACTCGGCGGTTTCAATTATTTTGTATCATTTATTTAATGTCATCATGGTCCATCTTATTGTTGTTATATTCGGTACTTTATTATATTTTCATGCTGGGTGGTTGAAACAAATTGACTTTTTTGTTCCTTAATACGACAACGGCATTCAAATTTACTTTTTGTTTCCCTCATCAACGTTATTGCACGAGACATATTTATAACTTCTTTTTTTTTTTTTTTATAAAAATGGGTGGGTGGAACTTTTGCCACACGAAACCTTTTTGATCAGCAAACACGGTTATTATTATATTTTTTTGGTTATAGAGATTGCAGGATGAGCATGCATATATTGTAACTTTTTATTTGTTTCACACAAACGCTATAGACTTATAGTTGTAATATGGAAAAAGAAAGAAGAATTGAATCTAATTAGTGCGTCTATGTTCCAGTCCACCAACCCGAAATTGAAGTGAATCACATTACGGTTGGAAGAGAAACTTAAATGTTTATGGAAAAAAAAAAATTGATCTAAGAGGTGGTGTTCTAGTGGTAGTACAAGGAAATTAGTTTTTTTGTGCTTCGGTTTCAAACTTTTTTTGGTACGGAAAGACATTTTTTAAATAGGAATTGATTAAAAGTTGGTTCCAAGTACCGAAAGAGATTATGGGCAAAGGTCCGAAACTCCAACGATTTATTAAAAAACAAAAAAAAGAGATAATCACACTACATGTCGACTTGTTGTAGTTCTTGTCCACTCCTTATTAATTCTTTTACCGGAAATCAATTACATAGCTAACAAATATTCTTAATCTTTATAAATAATCCATGTAATGTATAACATGAACCGTATATTAAAAAAAGTAACAAACTAACGAAACTGGTAAGAGAGATGAGGTTTAATTTATTGGCATTTGGTTAGATGGAAAGACAAAGTTAATAATACTTATGATCAATCTACTTCGTCTTTGAAGTTGGCCAGGCCCTTCAATTAAAGCAGCCAGCTCAAAAGCCTACTACTATTTCTTCTTCTTTTTTTTTGGGAACAAATTTAGAGTCGACGAACAGTTACGAACAATTAAACACTTAAAAAGGACGAAAAATATAGCAGTAGGAACGCATAGCACTTTTATGAATATCACTATATGGCCAATAATTCAAATATGAAATAATATCTACATATATATATATATATCGCTAGAATTTTCTCTGAAATCTATTATAATTTTTTTTTACACAAATGACCGATCAAACTTATAATTCAAAAATTCTACCGAGATTATTATGCCAAATTGATTTGATTTTTTTGTAGCATTATGTATCTAGTTTTGAAATATTTGTACATTTTGTTTGTGTCGAACAGTAAATTTAACATTTAAAAAGAAAAACAAATTATATGCGAAAGATATCATTATGTTCATTGCCATATTAAAGATCTACCTACTCATCCACGCCCATTAATACGGGTGGCTTTGGACAGTTGTAGAATAAGAGGCTAAAGTTTAAAGCTATTAACTTATTATATTCATCTTCCGGTATAATGTCTACAGTGGAAATACTTGCATTCTCTACATATGATCACCAGTTATTTCTTAAATGTAAAAACATGTAATAAATAGCGTAATTGTGTAGATATGGCGAGTGTAGTCGATCGGGGTTTAGCGACTATGCTCCCTTTGAAAAAATAAACATATGATCGCTAATTTAAACAAAATTAGTTGTTTATTATTATGTAGTACTATTCTTTTTAGGGATAATATCAAAATTTATGGAGGTTTTTTTTTGCTTTATTTCTACCTTTGTTATGTATATCAGTTAAATATGTTACTTTTAAGGTACTCACAATCTGCTTGTGTGTTTTAGCAAAACAAAAGTATACAATTTTCACTTTAACGAAAAGATGATATTGTTTTTTTTCTTACGAAAAGATGATATTGTTACATGCACAGTTATAATTACTGCGAGAAAATAATTGAAATGTTGAATTCTCTTATATAGAGATGAAACTTACAAAATCTAAAAGAATAAACAAGTATATATATATATATATACAAGCATACATGGACTTTTACTCTTTTAGTAACAATTGATGAATAGACATTGAAAAGATTTACGACTATAAAGAATTGTATATGTATATAAAAACCCGAAAGATAAACCGTAACTTAAGTTAGCAATCATAAATATGGGTAGAAACAAATGTATCAAGCAAATAAAAGATCTAATATTGGGGCAACAAAGGATATAGTCCCCACAAGGAGTGAGTTCTGCGATATTAATTATTTTTGTTAGGTGACATGCGATAAATATGTGAACTGTATATGGTTCCACATTGATTGAATCAAAGTTTTTTTTTTGTTTGTTAATCGAAATTGTTTTATGTATATAGAAAAATGTCTTCTTTCCCCATAAATATGCGTACGTAAAATATCCCGACTAATCCAGATCCGGATGTTGACATATTCTCTTGAGTATACAA
Organism: Cardamine occulta; assembly: GCA_028015245.1. Taxonomy (NCBI): domain Eukaryota; kingdom Viridiplantae; phylum Streptophyta; class Magnoliopsida; order Brassicales; family Brassicaceae; genus Cardamine; species Cardamine occulta. The sequence goes on from CM051386.1 coordinate 438,906, forward strand.
CTGCACTGTACGTATAAACTGGCAGAGATATATTGAATGTTAAGGACCAATGGACCAAGAGTTTTTAACTACTTGTAGAAGTAAACACAAAGGTTGATGTCCAAATTGTACGGATGGTTTGAAGTGAAATTGTGAGCAAATAATATAAATGTTACTTAGGTCTAACGTAACTAACAAAAATGTGGAGACATTTCATCTGAGTCTCTGACAATGTCAACATGGGGTGCAACGATTTCGAATTCATACCCAATATATACCATAAATATATATAGTTATAACTTTTGGTGTTCGATCAATGAGAAGAAAAAATGGGATTTTCGGATTGCTATATTTCGGAGTTTTCTAACGATAACAAGAACATCTGACTCTAATTAATGATAACGACACGACTGGTTTCGACGACCTTAATTTTGATCTTGAGGGAGTAACTCCGACGACTACTAAGCGCAGCGGGGTAATGGCTGCTAATGGTAATTGCTAAGTGTCGTATTGCGCAAATGTGTAGTATATATTTAATAATTTTCATTTGAGGACTACATGAAAGAATATGTTAGTCGTTGAACTAATTTAATTTCGTCTACGAGATTTTTCATCGATAAACTCAATTCAAAGAGGGATCCATAGGCCACCATTGGCCTAAGCAGAAATATATTTTGAACTAATAAAAAAATGCAATTCTGATAATGGGCCTAAAGTTATGGATTCAGGATCCATTAGTAAGATATTCCACAATGATGTGTGAATGGGGGTAATTTAGTCATTATTCAGCAAGTCAACCAAAACGAGACTTTTTATATCGATCAGATTCTCTCGTAAAAGAACTTACCTTTTTCACTTTGCCGAGAAAATCAAAGACAGAAGCCAAAAAAAAAAAAAAAAAAGCCTAAAAAGGGAAGCATGAAGGCGACGAAGACTACGATCCACGCCGTGTCGTCATGGGTAAGGAGGCAACCTCCAAAGGTGAAGGCTTTTCTCGCGGTGGTCACTGGCATGGCTGCTTTGGTTCTACTCAGATTCATTGTTCACGATCACGACAATCTCTTCGTTGCCGCTGAAGCTGTTCATTCCATTGGGATCTGTGTTCTCATCTACAAACTCATGAAGGAAAAGACCTGTGCCGGTATTATTTATTCTTCTTTACTTGTTTTTTTATCACATCCAATTTTAGGGTTTTTTTCCAACTCAGTCCTGTCCCTTAGCTTCTGATCTGTTCTTAGCAAATTTACTTGTCAAAGTCACAATTCTTTCGTTTATTCTTCATAATTGCGTCAAAATATTCGGGCTTTGATCAGGATTTCATTGGTTTGCCAGTATTATCTGCTCCCAGAAGCAGCTTTTTGTTCCTAGTTTGTAGAATCATCATCATAATCATCTTTATAATCAAGGATTCACTTATAGGGTTTTGATTTTGCAGGATTGTCACTGAAATCTCAGGAGCTTACAGCGATATTCCTCGCTGTTAGGCTGTATTGCAGCTTTGTGATGGAATATGATATACATACCATTCTAGACTTGGCTACTTTGGGAACAACTCTTTGGGTTATATATATGATCCGTTTTAAGTTAAGAGCTACTTACATGGAGGACAAAGACAACTTTGCTCTCTATTATGTGGTTAGTCTTCTCGAGTTCCTGTCAATAACATTTTTTTTGTATGTTTCGCAATAAAATTGATCTGTTTTTGATTTTCTGCAGCTTGTGCCCTGTGTAGTGTTAGCTGTGTTGATTCATCCATCGACCTCTCACAACATAATAAACAGGATTTCGTGGGCATTATGTGTATACCTTGAAGCTGTTTCAGTGTTGCCTCAGCTACGAGTGATGCAGAACACAAAGGTCACAGCTTTAACTTTATTTCACAATGACAAGTTGTTGAGAACTGTTTACTTTCTAATCCACATCTATTTGGTTGTTTCAGATTGTTGAACCGTTCACAGCTCATTATGTTTTTGCACTTGGAGTAGCAAGGTTCCTTAGCTGTGCCCACTGGGTTTTACAGGTTAGTTTTTGCGTTCAATAGACAATAGAGATTAAACCAATAGCAGTTCCTAGGCTCGATACATCGAACGTCAATTTAGAATGCTGAATACAATGCCCAATGTGTTCAAAATAGGTTTTGGACACGCGGGGAAGGCTGCTTGTAGCATTGGGCTATGGATTGTGGCCATCAATGGTTCTGATCTCAGAAATAGTTCAAACTTTCATCCTGGCAGATTTCTGTTACTACTACGTTTTAAGGTAAATGTTTTTTGTCTTTCACTTAGTTATTAAGCTCTTTATATAACTCAAAAGTTTAAACTTTTCTTTTAATCTTCTGCAGTGTTTTCGGAGGGCAGCTTGTTCTCCGGCTTCCGTCTGGAGTAGTATAAGCTAAACAGATAGAAATACTCCAATGATATCCGATGAGCTTTGCCGGTAATCCTAATCGGGAAAGAAAGTTCATTTTTTCTTTACTGTGTTGTATATTTGTGACTGTCGAGGAGTTTTTTTACTTTCCGGTCAATAATTTATCTTTAGTTTAGTCAAACTGACATTGTTTTTTTACTCGATCTCTGTAAAACAAACGAAATTTTGATAACACTTAAAGAATTGAGAACGTCTTGAAAGTTTATTATCAAGGAATATAATCACTGGAAATCAGTGAAATTGCATCAAGGCATTTTTAAGAATCATGGTTTAACCAAGAAGAAAACAAAAGTTAAAGGTCTGAAAGATCTTTCCCATTGATGAAGTTGATTACTTTAGTGGCTGTTTCCTCCAGTGCAGCGGTCACAACTTCCAAGTTCTGCAAGAACTCCTCTGCTGCCGGTTTATCTCCGTCCACCAGATCGGTCACAGCTTTGAGGAACACGACTGGTACTTTCAGAAGTTCAGCCACGTATGCCACAGCAGCACCCTGAACAATCCAGAGCAAAAGAGTTCCAAGTTGGTGGATTTCTTTGATTTTCTTCCTAGCTAGATTCAGTAAGTAGTGAGCTGTTAAAATCACATTACCTCCATGTCCTTTAGCGTAGCATCATTGGCAATGATTAATGATTCATCTTGTGTGGACATATCCAATGAGTCACCAGTAGATAACCTGCCAATCTGAAACACCCCATTTTCTGAACGTTGCTTACTGAAATAGTTTAAAGATCCAAGATGCATCTGGAGTCTACTACATTAACATACCTTCAAATTGAGTTCCTTGAGGAGATTGGGTGTTGAGAATGCCTGACGAAGACCAACTCCGTACAGATCAAACATCTAAAGAGATACACAAAACACTGTTCAGGACCTTGCAAGATGAACTGGGAAAAAAGGAATCACTTAAGATGGAAAAAAAGGAAGAAGAACATACCGGGATTGGTATTCTTCGATCATGAAAAACAACATCAGATACAAGGAATACATCGCCTATGTTGGCTCCTTTAACCTGAATATGTTCAGTCATCATGAAAATAAATCGAATTCCACAGCATGGCGATAGAGTATGAGAAAAAGAGAGCCACTCAAATTTCAGAAAAATATTAGATTGAATCAAGTTCAGTAAATGAGTAACAAAATCAAACCCAACAATCGCATTCTCAACAAGAACTAGAAAGAAAGACGCGAAGCGAACAATGTACCTTAAAGCCACCACAGGTTCCGGCATTGATTATAATGTCAGGTTGTAATGCTTGGATAGAAGCAAAAGTTATGAGAGAAGCTGGAACAGTTCCAACACTATCGATCCCTGGAGAGAAATCTCAGTTAGATAACAAACTACTGGTAACATTTAAAAAAAAAGTGAATTCATTTTACTCTTAGAGCTACTTTCATCAACAAGCTCATACTAAACAATGCACCGACTTGAAAAAGCAACGCTACCATACTAAAATCCGAGGCTATTATCACATCATAGATGCAAAACTTGCCTAGAGCTGCATCTCTTCCGGGGCAAACTACATTGATTTGAAGTTCATTATGCACGCCATGATACAAAATCCAGGGCAATCCTTTACCAAGCCTGCAATATCATCCACACACAAAAAAAGCTGACTTTAAGTGACAGATTTATCGAGATCAAATTCAAACAAGTAAAATCAGAGAAAAGGAGCTCTCTTAACGGCGAATCAGTTGTTTCTGAGAGTCCAAACTTGTTGACCAAAGGTAGAGCCTCCGCTTGCATAGCTGCAGCTCCATCAGATAACAAAAATAATAAGAAGAAATCGATCTATAGATTCTGAATCGAATAACATTATATCAATATCGATACATGTATAAAGACTAAAGTACCGATGACGAAGACGATCGTGGAGATCGGACGACGACTCTCCGATTGAGCAACCTCATCTATGTCGGTGTCAATTGATCCATCTCCATGAGGAGCCATACCTTTCCCTCCCTCTCTCGACGCCTTTGATTCCCAGGAAAATCCGACAATCGGGAAGAAACGGCTGGAATTTGCTGCGAATTCGATACTTGTTCCTTTTTGGTCCTCTTTTGCGTTTCCAGGAACTCCTTGTTTAAAATAATAATTATTGTTTTCTAATGACCATACACTGATCGACTTTCATACCAAAAGATGGACGATGGATTGTCTCCGGGATCCGGAAGAAATTAACCTAATTGTAGGAATTAAACTTAGCTGTATTGCTTCAGAGGACAGACATTATTGGACTTTGACAAAGTCGGGCAATTATTCGGTCAAATCTGGGTATTGAGCCGCAAAAAATCTTTCTCATCATGCATGCGACCTCCCTTTTTAGGGATCGAGTGTTACAGCACTTTCCGCACAAGCATGGAAATTAAAAACTACATGGAAGCTTAAGTATTTCGTGTGGCAATGTATCACTGGATATCAAGCTACAAGCCGGCGACTGTATTATCGCCATATTGGAAAGGTTAAGGTCTGCCCACGATGTGGTGCGGAGGAAGAAATTATTAATCATCTGCTGTTTGAGTGTCCTCCGGCAAGACAAGTATGGACACTATCGAACATTCCTTCGGCTCCGAACACCTTCCCCTCACAGTCATTGTTCAACAATGTGGATTTTTTTTGTTGGCGAGGTAGGGAAGTTGGAGCGATAGAGGAGAGTATGCAGATCTTTCTGTGGGTTATGTGGTACATCTGGAAGGCGAGGAACCGCAAATTTTTTGAGGGCATCAATGAATACCCAAGGGATATCCTAGATATAGCCATTCAAGAGGAAGAAGCGTGGAGAAAAACGAACACGATCGAAGAGCCAGGGGAAGATAGGGATTTGGATGCGAGAGAGGATATTCTCCCAAGAGAAGGGCCAATATGCTTTACGGATGGATCGTGGCTTGAATCAGATAGGACAAGCGGGCAAGGATAGCTCGTATCTCTTGGAGATGAGATTCAACACGTAGGGCTGAAGGGATCAAGAAGATGCATATCCCCACTGCACACAGAGTTGGAGGCTCTGCTATGGGCTATGCAGTGTTTGATAGCTATTCCCCAGACGGATGCCCTCTTTGTCACGGATTGCACAGATTTTATAGCTATGACCTCAAACCCCAAAGATTGGCCATCTTTCGCTTCAGAGCTTAGAGATTTCATATTATTTAGAGATATGTTTATGTTATTTAGGATTAGATACATTCCACGTCGTGAGAATGTCTGTGCTGATTAGCTTGCAAAATGTGCAAGAGCACGTGGTATCTATTTTTCCCATGTAAGTAACTCGGTTTCCACATGAATTTTCTAGAGGATAGCTATTAAACCGAAAACTTAATATATAAGGGTTGACGACAAAAAAAAATGACCATAATTTAATTCTGTCAAAACAATTAGAATTTCATTTTCCTCAATTAAATTGCTGATTTTCACTTCAATCCTTTTGTTTTAGACAAACTGTTGTAATCAAATTCACCATACATTATTTCCACTCTTTTACCATAATTCAAATATTAATTCTAGGTTTGTAGAGCATCTCCAACTGAGTCTCTCATTAAAAAAGATCCTCATAATAATAATAAAAAGAGAGAATCAAGTTTCTAGATTAGAGACACTTCTCTTCACATGTTTCAATATTATTAGTTTAACTTATTTTTTATCTAAAAAATAATTAAATAATTAAATTAAATATACAATAATACTATTAAATTAGATAAAAGACTCTAAGAGCATCCACATTGCAGACATGGGGGCGAGTGTCTTCCCCAAAAAAAAATTGATTTTTTTATTGTCGCAACGAATCACGTTGCAACACGTGACAATATTTTGGAAGACCCTATATCTTTCCAGAGACATGGATATAAGACTTCAAAGGTTATATAAGTTTTATTTTTTTTCTGACTACAACTAAAATAACCCACTTATTAAATAAAAACACTTCATATATTTACTTGCTGATTTACTACATTGTTCTTTAACGTTTTCTATACTATGACCATATGCAAATTAATATCAACGTGACTGGGAGATTATTGGTTTGCATTTCGTTAACTCGCCAAAGTAACAGTAATTAACATAAATGATTTAAAACGAAAAAAAAAACAGAGTAAATAAAACATTGCATCCCATTCCCATGATAAAAAAAAAAAAGAGAGAAGAAGAAGAAGGCATGAGCTTAATCACCACACCTATACGAGGAAACCCCCAAACTTTCAATCTGTTCAGAAATAAAACCCCTCCATTATTTAGCATAAAGAAGGTAGGGGAACTTTCTCATACATCGGAAAGTAAGGTGGTTTTCCTCAAACAATCTAAAACTTCGGGGGGGGGGGTAAAAACTCAAAACCATAATATATTTTTGCTGTTGCTTCTTCCCATTTAAACGACTATGATTAATTAGAAGGCTCCTCTGTTTCAGTCGGAGGCGGTGGCAGAAAGGTACCCGAGGTCAGCGGCTCGTGAACCACCGAGTTAGAGGAAACCGAGATCGGATTACCCTCAAGCTGCAACATTATACTTCCCAATATCTCCGCCATTGTTTTCTTGAACTCTTCTTCCTTCACTATATTTCCATCATCTCCATTCACCATCTTCAACGCTTCCATTATCATAGTATCCATCTTAAAACAATCAAAGTTTACTAATCAATTTCATTAGTACCTAAAGATCTTTTTAAAAATGATATTTTATTTTAGGTATTAGAAGAATTTTACTTACCTGGGACACAGCGCCTATTGGTGGTAAAGTCGCAGATGGTGCAACAGTGTCGAGCACAGCTCTGAGATACTCTTTGGACACCTTACCGTGACGATCTTTTGGAATTGTCTCCAAGGCAACGTTCAGTGCCTGCGCCCAAAACGTTCCGGTTCGTGACTTGTGTATCATTATTTCAAGACTTGTGTTCTTGTTGCACTAACATAACATATATAGATATGTATGAAAAGTTACCTTATCGAATTCGAATTTATTGGACAAGAGCCTCCTGATGCCGCTCCCATCGAAGGTGTTTTCGCTGTGAGCGACAATCACTGGCTGTTCATTGAGACGTTGAGCCACTCTCTCCACGACTCTCTTGAATGCTTCCAAGAATCTCTCCTGAGAGATGCTCTTCTCTCTCTTATCGTCTTCATCAAGACAAGACTCGACAATTGGTTCTACGATATTGCTCAATACCTGAAACAAGAACTTAATTAGATTTAGCAAAAATGTTTTTAAAACCAACTTAATCAAGAAATAACGATAGATTAAGTAATTAGGTACCCATTGATCGGTGGAAGGAGGCATTCCATGGTCAACAGAAAGAGAATGGAGACCTTTGACAATACAATCACGGAGTGATGCTTCCTCGCAACTATATAGCTCTGAGAAGACGGATACTATCTCGGTTTCGTATCCAGGACCGTAGATAAAGTCCGAGAGATCCTCACCGTCCATCCTGAGAATGACGATGGGATCGCGTTTCAGACCAGCAGCCATACCCAACAAAATATCCGACAACACTTCTTTGAACTCTGTTTTGCTCACTTTCTCTTGACTTCCATGAGTGAATTCGCTTAAGACCTGTAGTAGGTTTATTATAACGTTTGAAACGATGGAAATAAATGTACGGATGAGACAGATAGAGGTTTGTTGGTTTAATCTCGTTGTCTCTTCTTTAAATACGCCAAAAGACAAAATCTAACGGTAAATAATTTACTTCTTCTTGGATATTGATTTCGTATCCAATGAGAGGAAGATTCGTACTCGGATTTACTTCTTCTTGGATATTTCAACAAGCGAATCTTTACTTAGTAACTACAATCGATGTCCTCGTTCTCAATTTAACTAATCCACGTGATTCATGCCAAACACGCCGTAGTTTTGGGTTTTCCATGTCGGTAAAAAGTAACTTTTGTTTTTGGTTCGCACTAAATAAGTCTTTGTGATATATTTGTATGTTTTTTTTTGTTGCAGGTTTGATTTAGTCATAAAATATACCATAAATAATTTATAACAAAAAATGTAATTCTAAAGTGGATATTGTATTTTTTTTTTTAAAGGGTAACCAAAGTCTCGGCAAGAAAAAGATGGTGACGCCGGCCAAAAGATTTAAAAGGATAACAAAGCCTTTATCATAAACTGACGGATAAAATGTTAGATTAGGATAAACAGTAGTATATTATAAGAGCCAATTGGTCAATATTCATAAGGTAATTCAATAAATAATGAGTAGGTAAAGCGATGTTTCAAGCTTGAAACGACAGCGAGAATAGCGACACGAGGGGCTAATTTGAGATATGGTGGAGGATAAGGTCACCGACCAAAGTTATCATTAATTTTAAAACAACAGTTTTTATTTATTAGTCTAACGCGAGAACACATTTTTAAAATGTTATAAAAAATATAAGGTTCAACTAGCAAGAAGATAACTTAAAAATGATGGTAAAAATGTCAGAGATTCCTTTTTGACAATGCATTAGGCATTCGTATTTTAAAATTTTAATTTAGACTATGATGACCATTCGACATATCATTAAAATCTATGCATAAAATGCCGAGAGCGGGGCAAGTGGCGTCCACCTTTACTCCTCCGGTATACGACTACTCCTCACATTAGAAAAAATGTAAGAGCTTATTACCCAAAAGAAAAGGTTTTTGTTTTTTGGATAAGGATACAATTTTATTTTGATAAAAAGTTATAATATAGGTGTATATCAAAAGAAACAAGGTATTAAATGCTATAATTTTGTAATTAATTAGCAGTACGCCGGCCAACAGAAAAACAAAAACAAAAACATTTCTTAGTGGTACTATGTCCCGGGGATTCATTCCGACTGAAACTAGGAGTGGTGACGTGGGTATTTACCAATCGGGTTAAAACTAAAGATTACATGATGAACTACAAATGCAAAGATCGATAATATAGGGGAAACAAATTATGCTAGCTTATAAGTAATTGCAAATTAGTCGGACCATATATCACACGAATATTAAAAGTATAAAGAAAGAAGAAAAGAAGATTACCTCGGAGTAGATGTGATCGGAATCACGAGAAGTGCCTTGAGCAGGTAAACCAAGAGCGGCGCCGATATCAGCAACGGCGGGTTGTAGCTCAGTCACGGAGAGCTTACCATCTTCGTCTCGGTCTAACTGTTGAAACTTTTGTTCCACAAACTTGCTGAACACTTTCTCGTTTTCGACGAGCTCAACTATGTCCGAGCCATCAAGTACTTGTTGTTGCTGGTGGTAGTTGCTCCTCATGTCCATTTATGGAATCTACGCTTCTTCTTTTCTTTTTCTTTACTTTCTGATTGAGTCGCGAGACTCGTGTGAGAGATCTCGTGATGGAAGCACGAGAAAACAAAGAACAGAAAATTGACACTCACCAACAACCAAAAAAACTTCTTTTTCCTAACTACAATTGTAAGTGAAAGTGTGTGTGTTGTGTTATGGTTTGGTTCGGACTTGCCTGCTCTTTATATGTGATAATGCTGAGAAATTTATTACTTGTTATTAAATATAATTTCAATTCATTTTATTTTTTTGGATTCGTCACCACCAAACTTATATTAACCATATATCCCTGGCTAAACTATAACTTAGAAACCGTCTAGTATTTATTTCCCACTTAAAGAATAAAAATTTAATCACATTATAAAATTAAGACTCATTTAATATTCACTGAACTTCCGTTAATTTTTTTTCTTTGATTACATAGAGATAATAGAGACGAAATAAGTCTAACCACAACCTTTTGTAATGAAGGGTACATATTTTCTAGAAAAACTGCAATGATGTAATTATAGTGTATTGGTCGGGACTAATCGACACATTTACTGGTTTTTTTTTGGGGGGGGTTAAAATGAAAATATTTTCTCCTTAATTTTCTCTTGGGACAGGACGAATTACTAGAACTATCACTACCAGGACGAATTACTAGAACTATCACTACCGCAAAGACATCATTTGAAAATCACGATCAATTCCTTTTTCAAATCATGCTGCCGAGGTATTTTCCTTAAATATATTCTGCGATTATCTTTAAAATTTGAGATGTAAACCAGATTACATGAACAAAACAAAAAATCTAATTCAAACATTTTGTTTGGTCGGCCTAATTCAAACAATTTTTAGCTCACAATTTACCAACCTTGGGGAGTGGTGTTAGGTTCGCTATATTTCACTTCAGTAACCGACAAGAACATCGTAAAGAACACGATGTTTAGTCATAATGCCTGTGTCTTTTTTAAACAATGGTCGGTTCCTTTTTAATATCTCATTGAAACTAACATATGGTACCAATGAGCTGGTAGGTAGTGGTAGTATAAGGGTTGGTTCTTTTGTGTCTCGGATTCAAATTTTATTGGTACAGAGATGTATTTTTTAAATATGAATGAATTAAATGTTGGTTTTGGGTACCGGCCAAAAGTCTAGAATTACCGCGATTTATAAAAAAAAAAAAAAAACTAACATATGGCTATGCGACTTTTTGAATTTACTTATCGGTATTCATTAGTTTTCAAAAAATAATAATATAATAGCTGCTCCAAAACAAGTCCAAAAAATCATGAAAACACACGATCGTGACGTATTATAAATAGAGACGGACGAACTAAGCAAACCCCCAGGAAACAGAAGTGGAACATCGAACAATCTTCACCACTTAATCTACTATGTGGTCCGTATGATACGACCAATAACATTTGCGTGAATACTACAAGCCGGCCTTTTATTATTCGGATAAAAAAACAAAATCAGTAACCGAGTCGTGATATATAATTAATATTTTCCATATCTGACAGGAGCATCTTACCCTCTTGAGATGTGATGACGCGGCAGTCGTACATGAAAAGTCATGGGGACACTTGTTGAACACTGATCGTTCCGTCATTGGTCGGCGAATTTGTGCTGGCGTCAAACTTGAAAATGGTGCCGTTTCGCCACCTCAAATTAAAGTCAAATCCGGCCGGCTATCTATCGATTAGGCGGTCAGTTGCATATAAATTACAAACCAACATATTTTTTGCCTTTCAAAAATGAATATAATATTGTATACCATCTTTACAAAGTAGCTTTCACTAGATACGTTGTAACTTTATATATTGAAAGATATACTTTCGATCCATTTTTTCACATATATATTTGCTTTTAAGTAATCTCTGATTTTTCAGAAATTTTTTTGACTCATAAGTTTATAATGTATCGGTTGAAATTGGAAAACAGATTTTTTTTTGGAATAATATAAACAAAAATAAAAGAAAACGACATCTTTTGGTTGAAATTGTATCTTGGCCTGTCGAGAAAAATGTTTTTTTGTGTCCTGGGCTTTTTCGTTATTAAATTTTGAATAGGGCCCAACCAAATAAGAAGTATCGCTATTGAGTATTGTGGATTAGCTGTCAATTTCGCAACGAATTTTATTTTCCATTCGCATATTTCTTCGAGAGAGAGAATCAAATTTCGTTGCAACCTAAAAATTCAAGAGAATGAACGCCATACAGTTTTGCTGCGAAAGAGAGAAACATCATGTTGCCACGAAGGGGATGGTTATGATTCATTAAAAAAACGCCAGACAGTTTGGGTGTAACAGAGAAAACGGCGGGCCCCTCTGTGTTTTCTTTTCTGTCTTCTCAACGACTTGCAGGACAAAGCCCCGAGGGCTTATACGGAGGGTCGCGAGTATTAGTCAGATGGATAATGTGAAGCCACTTGGGCACTTGCCTTTTCTGGTGCTTTGTAGGTACATAACACTGGGGTCCCACGTACGTTATCTACCATTCCAAATCACTCATAGTTGCTTGCTAGTCTTCTAGCGCCGTGAATGCTTTTCAGATACACTTCATATTCAGTCCACAGTTTAGCACCTTCAAGATCAAGACAGAGCCATGTGAGTTCTTCTTCTGCATGCCCCACTCTTGTATAAGAAGCCCACGGTTTTAATCAACCAGAGGGAATTGGTTGTGTGTATATATATGTTGCATTATTTTCATATCCCAAGCAGAACTACTTCTTCATCTAACAATAACAAGCCAATCAGCAGAACAAACAAAATGGGTGTGTTCCGAGGTCTTATGGGCGCAAAGAAGATATTTCAAGGCCAATCAATGGCAGCTTCAACACCAAAAGGGTTTCTTGCGGTGTATGTTGGGGAAAGCCAAATGAAAAGATACGTAGTGCCAGTCTCGTACTTGAACCAGCCTTCCTTTCAAGCTTTACTGAGTAAATCCGAACAAGAGTTTAGGTTTGATCATCCAATGGGCGGCTTGACCATCCCTTGTCCTGAACATACTTTTATCACTATCACTTCTCAGCTTCATAATTAGATCCTATTCACAAGTACCATACATTTTTGAGGTTATTATATTTAGAAGATATTTAGAACTCCCTCTGTAATTTACTCACTATTTTGTTACTCTTTGTCGTTGAAAGAGTGGTTCCAGAGAAAGATAAGGTGAATGTAAATTTCCTTTCTTTTCTGATATTGCCCCATCTTGGCAATTTGCCTGAATCCTTAATTTTTCCTCTTCAACATTATAAATTTTATAATTTTGGGGAACTTCTCAGAACATGTTGATTAACAAGTAATTTAGAGGGAACTTCTCACAACATGTTGATTATTAAGTAGTTTTTGTTTTGCTGACGAATTTGTGTATTAGAACATAAATTTTACTCTTAACATGAATAATGTATCTGATGGCATTCACACAGGCAACTAAAATTGATAAACAAACTCATAATTCTATGAATTATTTTCGCTTTTTCATAACAGCCGTGCTTACAATAAACAAAATAAAGTTGTAATTATAAATAAAACTTTCCAGAAAATAAAGAGAGTCAAAGGTCAACGCCTCATGGCGTGTTATCTCCCATTCTAACAATCTAGACAATGATTAACAGAAGTAAACCAAATGTTGTCTCTTCTTCTTCCTCTCATCTCACTCTTGATCCAAATCCAATGCCTCACCGTTAACTCGCAACCGGTTCCATTAAACCAAATTTGCTCAAACGTCACAGGCAACTTCACCCTTAACACCCCTTACGCCGTCAACCTCGACAGTCTCATCTCCTCTCTATCATCTCTCCCACAGAACGTTAACGGATTTTACAACATCTCAGTCGGAGACTCCGATGAAAAAGTCAACTCAATCTCACAGTGTAGAGGCGATGTCAAACCTGAGGATTGCATCAATTGCATCGCAATGGCGGGAAAAAGACTTGTCACGTTGTGTCCGGTTCAGAAAGAAGCGATTGTTTGGTATGACAAATGTACGGTTAGGTACTCAAACCGGAAAATCTTCAAAAGATTGGAGATTTTCCCTCAAACAAGCATAACCGGAACAAGAAACTTCACCGGAGATCGCGATGGATGGGAGAAATCATTAAGGGGTTTACTCGAAGGGCTTAAAGACAAAGCCTCTGTGATTGGTCGAAGCAAGAAGAATTTTGTTGTCGGCGAAACAAGCGGGCCTTCATTTCAGACATTGTATGGTCTAGTTCAGTGCACGCCGGATATTTCGGAAGAGGACTGTTCTTATTGTTTGTCTCAGGGAATTGCAAAGATTCCGAGCTGTTGTGATATGAAAATGGGAAGTTATGTCTTGTCTCCTAGCTGTATATTGGCTTATGCTCCCTGGAGATTCTATGATCCAGTGGACATCGATGAGCCAAGCTTAGTGCCAGCTGCAACACCATCACGGCCTCCAAAGAATGAGACGAGAAGTGTCGCACAAGGTTTGCTACTTCTTATGGATTTGGAAGTTTAACTCTAGGATTTAGATCAGATCGTAGAGTATGTCGTAATTTCTTAATGAGGGGATCTTAATGTTGTTACAATATGATCATATTAGGTATGTTTTGTTTTTTTTGTTCAGGGGATAAAAACAGAGGTGTATCTAAAGCTTTGATCTTTGCTGCTGCTTCAGTTGTTGTTGTTGTTGTCTTAGTTACAATATTCTTAGTTGTTTTACTAAGGTTAAGAAGGAAGAAGAAGAGGAAGATAAACAAGTCAAAACACAAACATGAAAGTAAGCTATCAAACTCGGACATGGACGGATTTTATTCATGTGCTTTGTTTCCTCTGTTTTCCCCTGCTTCCTCTGTTTTTCCTCTGTTTCAATGTTCCTTTGATATTTGCCGTGATTTCTAACTCCTTTTATCAATTCATGATTTATCTCATTTTTTTACATACAGATGAAAATATTATCACGGATTCCATGAAATTTGATTTCAGTATATTACAAGATGCAACAAGTCATTTTTCATTTGAAAATAAACTTGGAGAAGGTGGATTCGGAGCAGTTTATAAGGTAATCTTTACAAACTTAAGAAAAATCAGCTGTTATATTTTGCATTTTATTGAGGATAACGATCATGACAACATTCTCCTACATAAACATTAGGGTGTACTTTCTGATGGAGAACAAATAGCGGTGAAAAGGTTGTCCAAAAATGCACAACAAGGTGAAACCGAATTCAAGAACGAGTTCTTATTAGTGGCTAAGCTTCAACATCGTAATCTTGTGAAGCTCTTAGGTTACTCAATAGAAGGAACTGAAAGGCTTCTCGTCTATGAGTTTCTCCCACACACTAGTCTTGACAAGTTCATCTTTGGTATAAGTTTCTTCATGTTCTTGAAAATCATTATACGTTTTTGTGTGTATATGATGTTCTAAATTGTTTGTATAGATCCGATCCAGGGTAAGGAATTGGAGTGGGAAACTAGATACAAAATCATCGGAGGGGTAGCTCGAGGACTTCTTTATCTTCATCAAGATTCTCGGCTACGGATTATTCACCGTGATCTTAAAGCTAGTAACATATTGTTAGACGAGGAAATGACCCCGAAAATCGGAGATTTTGGAATGGCTAGACTTTTCGATATCGACCACACGACTCAACGCTACACGAATAGGATCGTCGGGACTTTGTAAGTAGTAAAAACTAACATTTATCTTTTACTCATCAAACTCGAATATGACCAGTCATTTGTTTAATTTAAACAGTGGCTACATGGCTCCAGAGTATGCAATGCATGGACAGATCTCGTTTAAGACAGATGTTTACAGTTTCGGAGTTTTGGTTCTTGAGATAATCAGTGGTAAGAAAAACAGTTGTTTCAGCAATGAGGACAACATGGAAGATCTCCTTAGCTTCGTAAGTATATTATATGCAAAAAAAAAACATTGAGCCTTTGATCAATCACTGTTAATTCACATTCACACACTGAGTTCTACTGTTTTGGTGAAGGCATGGAGAAATTGGAAAGAAGGCGTTGCTTTAAATCTTGTGGACAAGATTTTAATGACAATGTCAAGTTATTCATCGAATATAATCTTGAGATGCATAAATATTGGCCTTCTTTGCGTCCAAGAGAAAGTTGCAGTGAGGCCAAGCATGGCTTCGGTTCTGCAGATGTTAGATGGACATGCTCTTGATCTTTCAGAACCTTCAAAGCCTGCGTTTTTCGCACACAGCAACATGGTATCGGATACTTCTTCCTCTTTAGGACATAATGCAAAAACTTCAAATTATAATTCCAACAGTGAGTTGTATCCTCGGTGAAATTAAGATTTTCATGATGATGACTAATTTGATGAATCAAGGGGTTTGATTAGATTTGAGTCCAACTCACTGTAAGTGAGGAAAAAGAGTGTTACAAGTCTCTGTTTCACTTTCAAGGAGAGATGTTTCTAAGTCATCTCCTCTCTTGAAGAAAACTAATTCTAAAACAAAAAAATGTACAAAATCAATGGGAAAGGTTATTTGAGTGAGTCATGATCAGTTGAAGCGAGAAGCAAGATCAATAAAGATTTCTTCACTGCAAGGAATTGTGAGGCCACCCATTGGATGATCAAATCCAAACTTTTTCTCTGCCTGTCTTAGAAGATCTTGAAATGAAGGCTGGTTCAAGTATGATATCGGAACTACAAATCTCTTCATCTTTCTTTCCCCAACGTAAACCGCTAAGTAACCCTTTGGAACATCAAGAGAGCTTAATGAAGAGGATGAGAAGAGTTTTGCTTGACGAAGAATCTGCTTGGATGATTGCAGCACACGAGGAAGAACTCTGATCGCCATGGATTGTCTTGTGTGTTTCTTGAAGTAAAAGGTTAATAATGTTTTACTGGGAAAGTTGAGAGCCTGCAGAGCTTAAAGGACTCAAGGAGGAGTATATATAGATGAGAACATTACTTGAAGATAAATCTTTTTATTGGTTTAGAAAAGTTTGAGCTCATAAATTAACACAAACAAGCACATGGCTTTGCCGGACCACGGTATGATAAGTAAGGGACCTCTACTGATCAATCTTAATGATATTGATGTGAAGACGTAAATCAATATGACCACTTGTTTGTTAGATAGACGCTATAACTAGTCAAATAATCATTTCTTGCCACAGAAATTTTGAAGCCTTTTGTAAAATTGTCTGTATGTAATCAAAGTCATGTGGTCCTGTCTTTTGCTATCATTGAGAAGAAGCTATGACTTAATCAGTGATAGAGACTTATGGTTCTTTAGGTACACAACTTCAGGTCCCTACATAATCTATAGAGAGATTTGGCATGTGATATCTTTGAGACAATAAGCCCCAATGAAGTTATCATGTAGGACATCATTAGACACTAACTTCTCAAACACCATTTATTGATTTGTTCTTGGTTTAGTATCTTCAATCCAAAGCCATGTGCTCTGTAATGCAAAAAATAAACTCCAAAAAATAATTAATTTGTGATAATTTCTTTCAAATTAATCGTTTATATAAGAAGTAACAGAAAACCCTTTTGATTCACAAACTAAAAAAGATCCAATTTATAAATTTCAAACCTTTCTCCAAGAATAAGAAACAGTTAAGCTTCAAAACAACATAAGAAAAAAAGATGGCGTCTTTGAGAAGTTTCTTGGGTGCTAAGCAAATAAAGCGAAGGGAATCAGCTTCGACACCAAGAGGATTCATGCCGGTTTACGTTGGAGAGAATGATCAGAAGAAGAAGAGATATGTGGTGCCGGTTTCTTACTTAAACCAGCCTTTGTTTCAAGAACTGTTGAGTAAATTTGAGGAAGAGTTTGGGTTTGATCATCCTATGGGCGGCTTAACCATACCATGTCATGAATCTTTGTTCTTTACAGTCACATCTCAGATTCGATGAATTACAATAACATTCCATTTTTTTATACAAATTGTTTTTGGAGCAATGTAGATACTGTTAGCTAATTTCCCCTGGAAATAATTGTAAATTGTTTCAGTGAGAGGAATATACATACATCTTACATGATTATATAGTATGAATATATATGTATTCATTGCATGTGTCTTGCAAAAAGAAAAGAAAAAGGTTTATACATTTTGTATAATTTGGACAGCAAACTTTTCGTCCAGATTTCAGTGAAACGGCAGGATTTGCACTTATTTCCAATTTCTCAAAGAAGTCTGTTTTTTTTTTGGATTCAACCATGAAAGAAGAGTTATGTGACTGATTCCTAGTGATTTTTATTTTATTTTTTTTCTTCTACAAAATTAAATTAAAAATGTATTCAAACATTAATAACATTTAAAAATTGGTCCAGAAGCCCAAACTCAAAGCCCATAAAGAAAACGCGTCACAAATAGATCCGTGTCACGCGCTCTTTGACAATGGACCCGCCGAAATAGGAAGAGATGCGCGTGGGGGGGGGGGGGGAAGTTGGCACCGTCTTTGTAATGTATCTTTGTTTAAATAATTTTCTGATCCTTGTATTTTCCCCTTTTTGTTAATTAGTAAACACTTGTTTCTGTCTTTATACCATCGTAACGAGGGTCATGGAAACGGGATAAGTTTTACCCATAGTTACAAATGTTTTTGTTTGTTTGTTATAATGTATGATTTTTCTTCATTGAAAAGGGACTAGTACAGTAAATTGAAAACAAAAACCTTTTAAGAAAAAGAGTGCCAAAGCAACAGAGCAAGAGATCATCAATCATAAGAAGAGAGTTCCATGCAACCAAAGAGAAAGAGTCTATCTTTTTTTAACATACGACTGATTTATTAATGAATTCTGTATGTAATATTATTCCCTAGCTATAGCGAATAAAACTGACTAACCGAATGATCATTTTGTCCTCCCCCGAAACAGAAAAAAAAAAAAGATTCAAAGCTTGCAAATGAGGAAGGGGGACCCTGGAAGAAGAAATTAAGCCTCATTAAAAATGGTTGGTCACATGCCAAATTAAGTAGGAATACGACCTCAGAACCCTACCTCTATTCGGCAATTTCCATTTAGCAGATACATTAATCGATGGCTAAACAAAGCTTAAGCCCCTATCTTTTGCCGTCTCGATCGTTTTCTCTAGGTGCCACTCTGTTTTTTTTTATAAAAAATTTCCTGATGTTGCCCTTTTGAAATTCAACTGTTGATCATCGTACAAGAAAAATTAGCCAATCTGATCTCATAATTTGCATGGGTCCAAGTTTGCTGCAGCCCATGTGATGAAAAGACCAATGACATTTCACTTCAGATCTCGCCACCTATATTTTTCTTGACTTACAAACAGAGCTCATGAATTCTCTTTCACGTGAATCTACTAATCAGACTCAATCATTTCCTAAACGAAACATACATCATGGAACTTTCTTGAGGTTTTTTCTATCGATTTGACCTAGTTTTTGAGTAAGTACATACTAAAACCATAATTATCTACTTTTCTTAATAGTTTTTTTTGTTCACTTCAAAGGATTTTTCTTTCTTTTCTTGTTAATGCGCATATTCTATAATATGGATCTGAGAAAAACAGAGTTTGTGGGAACAGGACAGGACAAAGGTTTATGGATTATGAGATCTCGCCGTGAAAGTAGAAAATAGAGATTCAAGAATTTCCAAAAGTAAGGAGACAGATTTGAAGGCTAATAAAACCTGCATTAAAAAAAGCTGCAATGCTCTGTAAAAATGGGAAAATGGCACAAAAGAGGACAGTTTTGAGGGAAGGAAGAGGCAAGAGTAACATGGGGCTTTCATGTGCTTGGTCGATTACTATAGACATGTCTTTATCACTCCGTAATTCGATTTTGTCCCTTCACAATTTCTTCCTAAATCCTCTTCTCCTTTTCACTCACTATTTTCTCAACAAATCTCGTTCGCAGAACATGCTAGTCTCTCTCCCCTGACAACGACCGCAAACTCTCTCTCTTTCTCTCTCCCTCTGTCTATTTTTTTGGTCGATAAGAGAGAAAAAAAACATGATTCTGATTCACTTGTTCGCTGATGTGATAGATTTGGGAGGTAACTTACGAGATTCAACTTGAATTTTGTAAAATTCCAGACTTTGGAGTTACGTGTGCATGAAGCAACCGGCGTTAATTATCACATTATAGGGTCTATGGAAGAACATTCATTATTTGACTTCTTCCTTTAATTAAGTTCCAACCTATAATATATGTAAAAAACAACTCTTTTTATAACACTTAATATACTCTAATTTTATAATTAGCTGTTCCATTTATTTGTACTCTCTAACTAAAGAAACGAAATAAGAAATCTTGTATGACTTTTGCTTTTAATTTCAAAACATCTGTATTTGTGAAATAATTTGTTTATTCTGAAACATCCACTGTTAAAAAAGGGAGAGAGTATTATTTATGAATGATCAATATTTATTATGGCCGACGCAATGGATTAGGAAAAGGAGCATCAGAAATCAACAAAGATGGGAAGCTCGAGATCGAGAGACTTAACATGTTCTTTGTCCCTAACCTTTTACGACCAGAAACAAATATCTAATAAATGCCCATTGTCAATAAGCATATAACTAGCTATATTGTAAACATATGTAATACCGTCACTTGCAGACAAGAGTCAAGGCGAATCTTAGTTTTTTTTGTTTTTGCATTTTTAATGCATTTGTGAGAATGTGTGCTCTCTCAAATAGATATTTTGTAACCAAGTGTTTGTAATTAAATAGTTTGTTTGTTGGTCAAGATAATTAGATTGATATCTATTGGTTACATTTTGGAGTTCATCACATGACAGTTGTGAATCTGGCAATTTGTCAAGCCTTAGGTCCTAAAATATCCGGCTACCTAAATATATATATATATATATATATTTTCTATTGCAAAATGTATCTGCTTAACAACTGGTTTGTGTAGAAAATTCTTTTAATTTTTTTTATTGGTTGAATAAAGGAGTTTTTGGAAATAATTTTTTTTTCACAAAAAAACTCATTTAAAAGCTAATTACTACTTTCTAAGAGATCATCTTTTTTTAAAGACTATAGTTACTCTAAAAATATAATCTCTTAACAGATCATGATTCTAAACCCGTGATATCGTTTCTGTAGTCGTGTAGACAATGAATTGATTTCACTGTATACATTTTTGTCCACTTTAGATTTGATTTAACATTTTGGCTGCTACTCTTGTGCTTAGTCAAAATCTAGTAACCTTAACTGAAATTTTAGCGGTCGCGCGTTTTTTAAAGATTGAACAACAAAAGTTTTGATAAACTACAGAGGTAATTAATTAAATGCACATGTTTTGAATTGGCTACATACTCGACTATATACAGTATACTTAACTAAATAGATTAAGGAGTACATAAAATTTGTACTTATAGTACATAGTTATATACTTCTTCGTACATAATTACAAAACTTATTTACCACCACATTGATATTTTTTCCTATTTATGATAATAACTACTGAAATAGAGAGAAGAGGGACCATAGTGTCTTGGGGAGGACCAACAATGAAATTAAATCCCAATGGGTTTGGATCCCACACTGTCACATGCCTCTCTATATCCATCCTCCTGCTTTTTTTCCTGCTCCTTAAAAATAACTCTATATATATATATATCCAAAATTATAAAAATATATATTATATGTTATGATTACAATGTAACTAGTTCTTGTGACGTTGAACATTTCCATGAAACATTTGAATGCCTCACTTTTTAAAAGTCTCACAAAAAAAATTATATATATATGTATATATATTTTAGTTGACGTCAAAGACTGAAAAAATATATATATGAAAATGATGAGTAATGTATTAATTTTCGTATAAATATTTGATAAAATATTGTGTGGATCTCAAATTATTATTATTTAAATATTACAATATATTATTTAATTAAAAAAGAAAAATTTAAGTTAACCGCCTTCTTTATGTGACTTCTCATTTTTTTCTCTTTTTTTGGTTTTAGAGAGGTAATATTTTCTCAAAAAAATCTGAATTGTTAATTTATTCTAAGGCAAAAAGCTACTTGAATTTTTTTGAGAGAAAAGAGAAAAAATCATGGTTAAAAATTTCGATTATACAAGCTTGAAAAATGATTTCGTAGAGAAAAATAGAAGAAATATTGTTTTAGAAGCTCCAAATTTCTCAGGACCGGCTCTAGTTCTTCATCATATGCATGTGAGTATATTGGAGAATGTTCACTAATACTTAAAACATCCAAATTACCGTCATCTTAATTCTTAAAATAAATAGCTCTAAATTCTATTTATTAATTTTCTAAATTCAAATATAATTTCCATTGTTTTTTGGTAGTACGTGATAATATATGATAATTCCCTGTTTGACAAAAAAAAAGGAGAGGCTACGATAATTTCCTCAAACAATTAGTCGGCTTCCTGAATTGTCATTTGAAATATATATCATTGTTTAAGAAGAGTCTTCCAAGACGGCACTAACCAAATGTTTAGATTATTGAGATAATCATTTGATCAAATAAAGCTATCAAATACTATTTCGGATAATTAAGAAATTTAATATTAATACTATTGCTTTAGCATCTATCCTCATCCTCCTCCATAAATAACCCCTTTCGCCACCTCTCTCTCATCAAAAACTTCTTCTTTCTCCTTACATTTTACTCCTCACTCTCTCACTCTCGTCAAGAACAAAAATACTAAAACTAAACAATGGCGGTAAAGAGATCTTCTAAGCTAACACAAACAGCAATGCTAAAGCAAATCCTCAAGAGATGCTCAAGCTTAGGCAAGAAACAATGCTACGACGAAGAAGGTCTCCCTCTTGACGTACCAAAGGGACATTTCCCGGTTTACGTAGGCGAAAAGCGTACGAGGTACATCGTACCAATCTCCTTCTTGACTCATCCCGAATTTCTTATCCTTCTTCAACAAGCAGAGGAAGAGTTTGGTTTCCGCCACGACATGGGAGGACTCACTATCCCTTGTGATGAAGTTGTTTTCCTCTCTCTAACATCCATGATCAGATGAGATAGAACTAGAGAGAGGCTTTTACATTATGATGAGGACTAAGATTCTTTTCTTTCTTTCTTTTTTTGCCTTTGGATAAAGATTTGTTATCCAAATGGTTTTTTTTTCCGGACTAAAACCTGTAAGATCCTCCTAAAAGATCATTCTCTACACGGATCATGTAAATCTCGGGTTTTTAATTCGTTAATTTGCGAGGTATAACTCCCTAAATGGGCTTTGTATTCGATGGAATTGTATTTTTTTCTTTTTTTTAGTGAGCTGATAAATGGTGGCTTGCACTAATAGATGATTAGTGCAAGTTGAATATTGGCCAATTCTTTTCTTTTTTATGTTCGAATCTATGATCGTTCGAGTTCTTTGAAACTAAGAAATGTTTGATTTTTCTATGAATCTTTAATGGATTTTCCTCACGGTTGTAAGTTCTTTTTGCACTAGTATGCGAGTGATGTATAAATTAAAATTTCCATCCTCATTCTTTTTCTATAATATAACTAATTATATTTATTATAACATCTGAACATATTATAAATAACGAATAACAGACAAATAAATCGATCCAAATCACAACACAAAAGATTATCATAGACGACTCTATATTCAAAATATTCATTCTTCCAAAAAAGTTAAATCCGCCCAAAATTACATTTGTTCGCGTTGAACACCAAACCCTATACATAAAAGCACCACTCTAACTAACTCGGTTATTTTAATTGAATTCGTTTTTTTTTTAATCCTACTTTGAGTTTTTGACTTTAAAGTATAATATGCAGACATATTTTGAGTGGATTACTTCTTTAGGTGAAGCAAAAGCATATTTGTCTCTAGTAATATAAGTTGGTCCTTTATATAATAATAATAATAATGATGATGATGAAATGCATTGGAATTCAATAAATGCATTTTAAATTTTAATAAATATATTATTATGTAAGAAAATGTAGTTACTCGTCTCTCTTTTCCTTTTGCTTTTCTTACGAGCCACAAATCGTATATGATAGCAACTACTCTTCTTAATGCACATACCTTTTCTTTTGTTGCCTACATACTTTTAATTTTCTCTCTCTCTGTCTCTCAAGAATATCTTTTTGGTTAATACTACCAATTTTATGCTCGGAATAAATTGCATCCACAAGTACCAGTAATATCTATCCAGCCACAGCATACCAATAATATCGAACTTGATGATTGTAATATGTACACACAACAAACCAATCGGTTAAAGGAGTCACAAGTGATGAAACTGAGTATAGACTTCACCCACATGCAAAGACTATTACAAATCATTCATTTTTTAAATAGTAAGTTTATTTTATTTATTTTAAATATTGAAATTCGTCACTACAAATCATTCGTTATTTAAATTCGTTGTACAAACTACAAAATCTAGAATATTATAGTACATATGATCTATAATTGTTCTGAATACCAAGGTATTCTAGATTTTTTGGTCTATGATTTGTTTGGATTAAAAAATGAAAGTAAATGTATAGTTTTCTTTAAAAGGCTCGTAGACGATGAATATAACCCGATTAAAAAAAGGACATTTCATGTAGTGGACTGTACAGCCAATCCATGAATGAAGAGACGAAGAAAAGAAAAAGCCAAAGAGGTTTGGAAGAGTAAACTACAAAAAGAAGAATCTCTAAATATTGTCCCTTTCCGTACGGATTAACTCTTTCTTGGAAAATTCTTGGAAGGTGCAGTTGTCATTTATCAATTTCCTTCCACTCAATTAGTTTTACCCTTTGTTTTTAAAAAAAAAAAAAAAAAAAAAAAATTCATCCGTTTCTGTTCTGTAGTTTTAATAAATTCAAATCTTCAATCCAGATAATAATATAATACTTACTTTAAGAACGGTTATTGTATTCCACAAATTGTAAATTTTACTTACATAAGTTGAAAATAACATCTTTAACCAGTTGAAACTCTAAAAAGTTTTTGACTTTAGACCGTGAGAGAAATAACAAGAAAGCTGTCTACTTTTTAAAGAAATAATAATCGGATTTGCTGTATTTAATCCGTATAAAGTCAAGATAATATTTTATTTAGAACTATTAAATATAAATGATTAAATTTGCTCATCCAACCATCACAAATTCAGACATGTTTTGAATGCGATCTAATCTTACAGAAGATGTGTTAAGACTAGAATCAGCCATTTTCAGCTCGGTCATAAGCATTGGATTTGTGCTTGGGGGCAAAAGTGAAGCCTTCTGGAACCTTTCCAAGCAGCAATTCCGATATCCGCACCTGCACATTAAATGAAACTTGAGTCCATTTAGTCTAAAGAAGGAAAGTAGAATGAAGAAGACAAAAATTACGCACCCAGTCACCCGCAGATTCAGACATCATGAGTGTCTCGAGATCATCACGACCAAAGTAAGAAGGCGGACGCCAGTTGATCTGCTGTGGGATCACATCAAGCAAACCGACAGGTATGTACCTAAACGTGTAGCTTAGCCACTCCAGCAAGAAATGCCTAGTTGTCTCAACTCCTGTTTAAGAGGTTTAAATAACGGCAGAGCTTTAGCCACAAGGGAAAGAGCAAACAAACAAAACATAGTTTCAATTCCATGCCGTGTGTTTTTACCTTTTGTGTCGGATCCCCAATGTTGAAGACCAAAACGTACAAAGTCCTTCAAGATGTTAAGCCTTTCTCCGGAGGTTATGTCCCAGTGTCGTTGCTCTTTGATTTCAGTAAATATCCAAGGCTGCACAAGTCAAAATCCCATTGAGAATATAGAATGAATTTACTACGAAGAAGCTGATATTATTTTATCATACAGACCTTGATCAGTGCTCCACGAGCAATCATGCAGCTAGACAACTCAAGGCAGTCAGACTTGTGTTTGTTCCAGTCTAAATAGGAGTACACATCTCCATTTCCTATAACCTGTAGGTTAGTGGAAGCATTTTTGGTACACCGGTATATGTAGTCCCAATCCGCAGACTTGCTATAACGTTGCTGTCTTGACCGCCCATGAATTGTCACTGCAGTGGCTCCCCAATTCCCTATATCTGCAATTAATGAATCTATCCGGTTCTTACCCTCAAAGAATGCCGTACGCACCTGGCCCCCAAAAGAACAGGGCAAGTAAATAGTGGAAGGCGATTTAGTTTCGGATTTGCATTTACCCAACTATGATACTATATGTTTAGGCAGTTACCTTGATAGTGATAGGTGTTTCAACAATGGAAGAGGAGACTTCCACGATGTTCTTCATTCGTAATGGTTTGCTGAGAAGAGCCGAACCAGCACTTTTGTTAACAACCATGTCTATCGGGCAACCCATGTTGATGTCTATGAAATCAACGGTGCATTCTCTGTCTATCAGTTCAACTGTACGCGACACCGTGTCAGGAAAAGAACCGCAAATCTGAACACCAAACAGATCTTCCAACGAATGCCGCCTAAGCAGAGCCCATTCCGAAGCTTGGCCCTGTAATAAATCATTTTGCAGGTTTTCACATTACTACAAAAAGAAAAATTAATTATTCTGTCCACATAAATGAGGGTGCAATTAGTGGGCTAACCCGCAAAAGATTTGTGCACATAGCCATCTCACCACACGTCACATCTGCTCCCAACACTTTGCAAAGTCTTCGGAAGGGAAGATTGCCCACAGTTGTTAGTGGTGCAAGGTACAACTTATCCCTAAAATCAATAAGCTTTTTCTTTTCACGAGGGTGTAACTTTAGACTAGCATCACTTTCAACAATTTTGATGCTATCCTCATCTTCTACTTCGGCTTTTGAAGTAGAATACCCATTTTTTTCAGTTTCCTCTCCCACTTTCACGCCTGTATCAATACAATTAATTGGAACGTTAGCATATTTTCTTGTCCTAGATCATTCTTATGGCAACTCTTTAATACATACCTAAGATATACAGCTATATAATTTTAAGCACTCAAACTATGCAACCATCTGAGACAGTCTAGAAAAAGTTAATTGGCATTTTCAAAATGGCATTTAGAAATGTAGAGAAGTAGAAGTAAGCCTACTAACCATCATTAACTCCACTAACGTCTACAGGTTTAAAGTTCTCTTGGTCCTCAGATTTTGCCTTTTTCATGGGACGAACATCCTCAGTTTCTAATGGTCCAGGAACATCATCAGCTTCTATCATTTCTGATGTAGGCTCAGAACTGACAGTTGAGTCAACCGCTACTTCAGTTGCTTGAACGCTTATTTCTGCGTTATTTTCTTCAGCAACATTGCTTTTCTTGGCATGCCCCTAGAAAATAAAGAGAAAACCCACTCATGTCTCATGCTAAGCGAAACAGAACAAACACAACAATCATGGAAATAAATAAATATATAATACGCTGTAAGACATACCAACAGACCGAGGGACTCGAGTTTTGCATCTGCTTTAACAAAAGTCATCTTGTTTTTCCATAGAAGCCTCTGTGTATCTTTGTTAAAATAGTTCAACTCTGAGTTTTCTTTCCCATCTGAATTACCAGTAACATCTCTGTGTGAGCCTAAGAATCTGCATGCTAATCCAAATGCACACTTCATCTCAGAGGCCACAAATGGGCATTGCCCCTCTATATCATCTGGTTTCTGCAGTTAACAACAACAAAAAATATTTCTTTTCAGTTAATTTCTTTCTCAATATCATTCAAACTAGTTGCGATCAATCAGAAAGACTTAAAGTATATTCAATCAACCCCATTCAAAAACCAAAGTACCTGAGCCTTGAAAGCTTCAATATCATGGTTAAACCGGCATTTCTCTTTATACTGACACGAATTAACATCTTCACTTCTCGCAACCTGCGGACACAGATTGATCGCAGATTTCTGCAACAAAGATCACGCCAGGTTCACTTAGATTAAGGCCAATTTCTAAATTAATTAACCCTGAAAGCTTTCAGCGTCATGACTATACTTGTAAAAATTGAATAAATCTATTACATCGCGGCGTTCGCGTTTGAGTTGTCGTTTAGATTTTTTCTCCAGGACTAAGCCCGACTGAGGCGCCTTAACGTCGGCGGCGTCATTTTGATTCCCGTTACGGCTTGGAGGAGGACATAGAAACTCCTTTTTAATTGGAGCCATTGATCGTTCTATAAGCTCTTCCGAAGTCGCTTCATACACTGAGAACTGCTTTGTAGACTGGTCCGATGATTGAACCGGCAACGAAGGCTTTTCATCTCCTTCAACACTCACATCCACCACCGCCTCTACATCAGACATAGCGGACAAGCTCCGTCGTCGCGGGAAAGATACTAAAACCAAAAAAAAATGAAGTGATGATGAATTGATAATCCAGTTAGGGTTTTAGATATTTTTACAGATACTAAAGGCAACGATTTGGAAGTGAACTTTCATTGCTGCTTTTTAATGGGCCGAATATAGGCCCAGCCCGTTATTAGCTACAATTTCCAAATAAAATGGTTAACACCGACAAACAACAAAGAGACAGAATCCAAACGGCATATTACAAAACAAACAGAGAAGAATCTCTTTGTCTGAAGCTCATTCTCATGAGCCTCTCCATTACAACCATATTCATCCATACCTATATCTACCATTCAATTTTTTCTTCCTAAGATAACAACTGTAAAATTAAATTTCTTGGACTTACGCCTTATATGATATATGTAAATTCAACTGACTCTGCACATAAAATAAAATATAATCTTTGATTTATATATGTAACTTAAAAAACTAAAACTCCAATCCTTTTGATCCAGCCACCAACAACTTCTCTGCTCTATTCATTTGACTCAGGTTTTGTTGCCATGGTTCCATTCTGGTTCTGCTGAGACTGTTGCTGCATCTGTGGCTGCTGTCTTAACTGGCTGATGTTGAGTTGCTGGAACATCTCAGCGTTGAGTGATTGCATCTTTGACCTGTCAGATTCCTTGTGACTGGTCTCACCTATTGCCAGTTTCAGTCGCTGAACTTCTCCATTCAGTGCTTCGTTCAGAGCTACCACGGAAAAAACGGGGAAAAAAACCCATCACTTTCACATTCGCCAATGGCAAAAAGATTGATATTGGTAAGCATATACAGTATAATCTTAGTAGTTGTTCCATCAGGCTTAGAACATGAAAAATATAGAGATTTCTTCAATCTCGTATCGATTCATAGACACATGAGTGGGGTCAGAGGCTAAAATCAAGTTAATAATATCATAACCAAAATAATTTGATATAAATTTAAGAGAAATGAGTACCATTGCGAAGTCGCGCTTGCTGCTCCATTGATTGAAGACGAAACTTGAGCTCATTGTTCTGGTTTGTCAACCCAATCATATCTCTCTGGATAAGGCAGTAACTAATATCGTTTAAAAACAAAAACAGACCAATATAGGCGCTATTATAACATTGGAAGACACGCACCTGCAAAAGCGTGAGCTGAGCAGACAATGTAGTAGCCTCGGTCTGAAGAGTCTGCACTTTGTGTTCCAATTCGACAATGTACCGCATCTTCCTCTCCTTTGACCGTGCTGCTGATTGACGGTTGGCCAAGATTCTGAAAAGAAGATCGTTGCATAAACATCGGAAACCCCTCCAAAAAAGGTTAACGTTAATTCACAATATTCAATATATATATATATATACCTTTTGACACGCTTAGGATCAGACATGGCCATCTCAGCTAATTTATCATTAGCCATGATCTTCTTCATTTCCGCTGCAGTAAACTCACCGTTCTTAAACTCAATGCTAAAAGCAGCACCCGAATTCCCATCAACCGAATTGGTAGGCGAAACTTTCCGTGAGAGAGTTCCAGGAGAAGGAGGCGGCTTTAGTGACTCGTCGCCAAAAGACAACTTCTCCATGAAACAACTATCCACTGAAACACTCCTGAAATGTCTGGTGGTAGGAGCAATATCTCCTCCGCCAGCTCTTCTCTTAACGCTCTCTCTCTTTTCACCACAAGAATTCAAGTTATTATTATTATTATTGGGACTCTCATTGACACTGCTGCTCTCTCCTTCTGTATCACTACCGTTAGTCTTGGTCCCGCTTGCTCTGCTACTCTCCATATCTTCCCGATTCGCATTACCGTTCTTGCTATCATCAGCTTCGGAGGAGTTCAATACATCAATGTTATCAAGATTCATATATGCTGAGAATAGATCATCCATGGCTTCTCTCTCTCCGACGCCTTCTCTTTCGCAGCTCGATTCCTTCTTCACAAAAGGATTGGACTTTGACCAATCAGCACAATCCCCGCCAGAAATAGACCTCTCCAATGGTCTTGGAGGGATCAAAGACAAGGAATTCTGAACATTCAACGAATTAAACCCACTGGGGATATCACTGTTGGAGCGTCTATGAGACTTTCTCGGAGGTAGACTCTCACCGGCGGCGGCTCTTAAGGAGGTGGAAGAGGTAGAGTTACATCTCGTGAAGGGCGAAGGAAGCAACGAAGGGTTGCTGTTAAAGCCGCCGGAATCTCTATCATCCATGGAAACATCTTGATCTGATTGCGCCGACAGAGAATCGCGAAACGGAGAAGGGCTTAACGGAGGTAACGAATCGAAAGAGAAGAAAGAGTTAGGCTGTGACATTGACCTTGAATGACTAGGAGGACCCGGATTGAAATTGTGCGAACCGGGTTGACGGGTCGTCGGGATCTGAGAATAAGGAGAAGTCGGTGGGATTAAGTTGGGGTGAGAAGGAGGAACACCGATTCGTTTACCACTGACATCAGTGAAAGGCTTTGAGAATTGGGGAAATTGAGAAGAGCGGATGAAATTAGGGTTTAAATGAGGAATATCGAGCTGCTGCTGATTCGGTGGCTGTTTGGGAATGGAAGAAGATGAAGTTCCAAGAGATGAATGAAGTCTATGGATCATATCAGTGTTACACTTCTCTGTATCACCCATTTTTGGTATCTCCGGATTCAGCGGATTAGATCAGATAATGCAGTCAAATTCACCACTCTTAAGATTGAAGAACCAGAGAAACCCTAAAAGATCAAGCTTTGGGTAATCAAACCTATCATCACAGAGAAAGAGAATGGTGAAAATTAATGTCAATATTTATTTGGATACATGTTTTATCATTCCATTAATGAAACAAAAATTCAGAGCTTTGAAAATGCAAGTCATGTTACCTCTAACTTCAACGCACTTGAATTGAATCAATCAATGGCGCAAATGGCGATAAACCTATACGAAAGAAAAAATAAAAGACAACTCTTTTCTCTCTCTCTCTTACACCGTTGAAATAAAAATAAAAATAAAAATAAAAACCAATCTAATCTAATCTTCCTTCTCTCTTTCTAGAAATTGGAAAAACACAGACCCATTTTCTCTTTCTCTTTTTTGTTTCTTTACTCCGCGATTTTCTCTTCCCTTAATTTCTTTTTTCTCGAGGAAATAGTAAAAACTCGAAAGAGACAACGACTTTTTTTTCTTTTTTCTTTTTGACACGAGGAAGCAAGGAAGAGAGTCTAGTTAACAAAGAAGAACACGGGTTTCATGAGAAGGAAGCGAGAAAATATAAGAGAACACCCAACAATACGCGTGAATTTACCACACCCCTCAAGATTTTCTATTTAATGCAATTCTATCCTAAACTTTACTTATTTGACCCCCCCTAGTATATGTTATTCCTATCCGTTTATGTCAATTTTGTTACTCAACATCTAACCATAATCAGTATCAAATATGTATTTAACATACATACTTATTAGATATGGATCATAAACACACCATCTAAAGTAACTATCCAAGTCAAAATTCTCTGAATATTGTATACATAATAAATTCATCAATCTTATGCCTACTTTGGATAATTGTATTTTTACAATGAACATATCAACGGCTATTTTTGCGGATAAAAATATTCAAACCTACGATCATATTAAAAAAAAAAAAGTAGGTAGGTTCAGTGAATGCAATTTGTAGGAACCATAGAGTAATTCTGGTGATAAATGGAAGTTAAAATCATACTATGATAAATAGTTTTTTTTTTTTGATGATTTGAATATGGATTGAGTTTCAATTGTATTCCGACCACATTTGACATTTTTGGCTATACGAAAGATTCTGTGCTCTTTATGTCATGTGTCTCCGCATAATGTAAAAGCCATTCTTTGTATTTCCTCTTCTGCCTCTTACTTGTTATATAGTATTTGTTAAAATAATATGTAATGGACCGCCATATTGAAAGATTTTTTCCCGATTTCTTTGTCTACACCAACTATTATTATTCAAATTCCAAAAATCCAGATTATTATAGTTTGCGAAATTTAGAGATCGTCTGTGTTAATCTCGTGCTGCAAGCCTGCAACGTTTATTCATATACGGACGAATACAAATTCAATTAGGTTCCATTTTGGTGATCAACGGATTGTTATTTATCTTTATAATAAAATAAAAAATAATTTGTGTATTAAAAACCTTTTATCAAAAATTAAAATATAATTATATTCATTTGCCTTTAATTGCATGAGCCCACCACACAACAAATATTGACTCTTATAACCACCTTCCTCCATGTTTTCTTATTAATATCTACATATCATTATTTGATTCTAAGATTATAGTATTGTATTCATCGATGTACAAATAATAGTTATAAAATAAAATATGAACTATCCTGGAAATACAGTTTACAACTCCACTCCAGACAAGTTTTTTGGATAACATATGTGTCTATATACTTTTTGGAGTCATGAACCAAAGCAGATAAATTAGTCCCCCTTTTACTGATGCTTGAATAGTTGAATTTAAGATTTCATCCGAGTCTTCCCAAAACCTCATTCTAGTGAAGACAACTTGGCATAACATAACATTTTACGTCGAGTTATTAGTTGATTTTTCTTTTCAATCCATAGTAGTTTTATCTTTATAACATGCTGAAGGATACTCCTCCATTCTAAATTATAAGTGTTTTTAACCAAATTTGTTTGTTCTATTTTATAAGGATATTTTTAAATATCTATGATTTTTTCAATAAATTTTAATCTAATACTTTTTTATTTTGAGAATTGAAAGAGTAATAAATTAAAGTTTTTTTAAAAGTGGTTACTGATGACTTTAACCAAATATTCTTATAATTTGGAATAGAGGGGGTATTTTTTTTAATAAGTATTCATCGTCCCAACATAAATTATAAAGACATCGTGTGAATTGGATAATGGAAAGTCGTAATGAAGGTGTAAATCACGTGGATTAAGTATTAGTCATATCACAAATGATCGTGTTACCATTAAATCATTAAATTAACAGAAACCGAACAATGATTACTTATATATTAACCGAAACTAGGTTGCACGTTTTGAAAATTGTATGACTGACTATATGCAATGGAATTGATCCACCGATCTAAACGTGGGCCAAACAAATTTATGAGATAAAGAGTAAGTGGGACCTTTTTCTTGAACATGAAGAGATTTGTTTTTTTTGTTACAGTATTAATTTTACAAACAATCTTTTAAGTATTAACTGCATAATAAATTAAGACTTTGTTTTCTTTTTTGTATATGTGGGTCATGAATGTTTTGTGGTTTTTAAATGGTTTTTGGTTTTTTGGTTCTTAAATGGTTTTGGTTTTTGATTTTTTTTTGATTTTTGGTATAAATTTTAGTTTTAAAAAACTTGAATGGTAACTTGTTTAATTTTTGGTTTAATATATATTAATTTTCTGTGTTTTTTTTTTAATTTTGGTTATATGTGTTTGAAAATTATTAAAATAAATAATAATAAATTTTAATAATCAAATAAAAACTTACAAAATTTCATAAGACTTATAAAATCTAAAACAAAAGACCACTAAAAAAACCAATACCATTGAAAGTTATTATCTATTTCTTAACGTAGTTATAATATTTTATTTGACATGCGTTTCCTTAAAATGCTTGGCAAATGCAAATCCTAAAACATCCATAGGACCATAACCATTGGTCGCACTGTGCGATGCACATCCAAAGTTTGGAATATTACATTTTTCCTATAAAACGAATACTCTTCTGTATCATTTTATTAGTAATTTGTTTTTTTTTTCAAAATAAATATTGTTTTGTGTTTCCAATATAAATGTTGGCTAAAATTTCTAATTTTATCTCTAATGTTTTAATGTCTTGATCAATAAAATAAAACTAAATAAATATTATTAAAAATAAGACAAAAAAATTAATTATTTTCTTAAAAATTGTGAAAAATCAAAAACTACAAATAAAATGAAACAGAGAGAGTACACTCTTTGGTGATATACTCTTTGGTGATCGCATTTAATCTACCTTATATTAATTCTCTTTGAGACTTAGGGGTGTATTGGACTGAGTATTTGGAGATATTTGAATTTTAGTGATAAATCATGTGTTATTGAAACATGAATTTTAAAATATCTTTTAAAATCTAGTGTTATTGGATTAATGATTTTAAATTTTATAATCAAATCTACTGTTATTGAAAACATGATTAGAATTTGATTTAAAAGTTTCAGGTGAAGATTTGAGGGGATTTCTTACTAAAAAATACAAAGACCAAAATCTCATGGTTTTAGGTGAGATTTCAGAAAATTTAATAGCAAGATTCCTAATTCACCAAAATTTCACCAAATCATCTCAAAACTCATTAAAATTCAAATCTCTCTAAATATTCAATTCAATACACCCCTTTAGTAATTTCAACAACCATGACAAAAAGAAAGAAAAATAAATAAATTTGTGTGTTTAATGATTTATTTTATAAAAATAAATTTAGGGAGAAAAGTATAAATCATATTTCGTTAGAGAAAAGAGTTTGGTTAATAACATATTTTACATGAATAAATTAATTTCTATATTATAATTTTATTATTGACATATTAAAAATATATATCATATCCATTAGTTTGATCCATCTTCTCATTTATTTTTTCGGTCACCGTGTGAGATATGTATTTTAAAAATATCAGAAACAAAAAAACTAAACCGAATCTGATCCGACAAAAACCCGAAAGAATCCAAAACTTCTCTATTTGAATAACCAAATCCAAACTAAACCGAAAACTGAATGGATACCTGAAATATTTGGAATACAACTAATATATTCAAAATCATTAATAATATATAAACTTGATATAACTGAACTATATACCCTACAATTATGAACAAAAAAATATCAATTATTTTTAGATCAAAATAACCAACATAGGCAAAATACAAAAATATTTGAAAGTTCTAAGTTATATTTGTGAAAATTTAACCAATTTTTAATATTTATTTTATATTTCGTGTATCCAAACCTGACTCGAATGCAAATGGAACCAAACCAAACCGAATGAATCATAGTCTTCTAAACCCATAAACTCAAAAGACATGAACCAATCTTAACGCCCAGACATAGTATGAGATGTAAAAAAATTTTAGTGACCGGCGGCTATGTTCTCACTCATATCTAGGTGAGATGTTCTCGCAAGATTTTAATTGTCCAATCTGATATCCTCTTGTTGAGATTGTATCTCGGATCCCAACATAATATATTTATCCTCTTGCAACTTTCACTATTCTTTGTTTCATGGTGTTTTCTGACAACATTTTCTAGCTCCATCATTCCATCACCAACTCTCAATTTTCTTCTTATTTCGGGCCTTATATCTTAAAATATTGAGTTTTCACGGCTTTTTTTTTTTTTTTGTCGGATTCTTATCCACCATCATTTTTAATCTCTAACAGAAGTCTCATCAACTTGCTCCCTTCTCTAGCTAGATCCAGATAAGTGTATGAGAATTGGCTCCGCATGAGAAACTCTCTCAAAATGTATTTCCGCCTCATTTTAGACTTATTTTCTTTGTGAAAAAACAATTTTTGCTTTCTTCCTTTAAGAGAAATCATTTACACACTTTTTTTCTCTATGGAGAAAAAACATTTTCTTCAATTTTCATGTCCAAGAGAGGTGTAGTTTATTTGTTTCGTAAATTGAGAATATTATGCATTTTTCTAACCAATTTCTTATCTTATGTCAATTATATGTAACTCTTGTTGATAAACCCGACAAAACTGTTTAACAGTCGGTCTTGATTATCATTAGTACTCTTACTATTCTGCATATTAGATCCTCTCCTAAAATTTATTTAATACTTAACAAATTAAAATAATGAATTAAATTGGATTACACTAAATTAATTTGGTTCATTCTGCAACCAAAGTTTATATAATAAGATTAGATAAATTAACAATTTTTTTGGTTTCCTTATTTCCATTTAAAATTATTTTTTAATTTTAATTATTGATAAGATAAATTGACAAATTATTGTTTAAATTTTTTCTTAAGATAATGTTTTATGTTTTATTTTTCGTTTTTTTATTTGTTTTAAAATTACTTCTTGGTTTTAATTAATATTATTACATAAATTAACAAATTTTTGGTTTTATTTTTTCCTGTAAAAATTATTTCTTAATTTTAATTATTTATTAGATAAATTAACAAATTCTTGGTTTTCTTTTTTTCCTTTTAAAATTATTTCTATATTTAATTAGTTTTATTTTCTTTTTTAGATTTTTTTAAAAATTATTTTTTAATTTTAATTTTGATTAGATAAATTAACAAATTATATGTTTTTAATTAATTCTTTTATTTTCGTTGTTAGACTTTTTTTAACTTATTTATTAATTTTGATTATTTATTAGATAAATTAAAAAATTATTAGTTTCTTTTTTCCTTTGATTAGATAAGTTTACAAATTCTTGTTTAACCTTTTTATTCTTAAGATAGAGTTTTAGGTTTTATTTTCGTTTGTGTATTTGTTTTAAAATTATTTCTTAATTTTAATTATTGATTAGATAAATTAACAAATTGTTGGTTTATTTTTTCTTTTTAAAATTATTTGTTAATTTTAATGATTGGTTAGATAAATTAACAAATTTTTGGTTTTTTTTTTATTTTTAAAATTATTTCTTTATATATATATATTTTAATAATAATATTTATGAATTTAACATGTGATAAAATTTGAATTATTTGTGATCCGTATCATAATATCGTGAAATATTATTTTGACACGTATCGGTGGAATCAAGTTTATATAACAAGATATAATATTGATGTGCGTAAGTAAATAGATAAAAGTGGACCCTACACTTCTAGCTTATCTTCAATTTCAAACCAAACTAAACTTCACGACAATTCCGCCGATCGAACCACGTGGTTTCTAGAACAGCCGTTGGATGACAATTGACTTACATATGGGACCCAGTTATATTATCCCCATTATTGGACTCACCATGACACGTGGCGAATTCCATGAACAATAGACCCGAGATGGGTCCTATCGAACGAGAATCGAATTTTGACTTTTTTTACATTTAGGTTGGTGTAGAAAAAATCAATTACTTTTAGAATTCCGAATTACATATGAAGATAACAATAAGCTTAGAAATGCGGATAAATAATAAAATCTAATATGAAAAAGAAAACATTCAGTTCGAAGATGGATGGATGATCCATGGTGATTGGAAGACTCACCTAGTCCGACATGATCTTACTTGGCTATGCACTGGGTATGAAACGGTGCGTTTGAGCTTTGAGATTTTATCCTCAAATACCTTTTCCGTGCACTTTTTTATATCCGAATCAACCACAACTGCCAAACTCCGACGATTGTCATCTTTAGTTTCTTCATGTCCACTCTTACCGGCTGAACCATTAACACACTGTTCTTCTTCTACCGCCAAGCTAGCAACTTGCTTTGCCCCGTGGCTTGACGAGACAGCGATGATAATACCGAGACCAAGCCATATGAGAGCAGGAAGAAAGATTAGGGATAAGGCGTAGTAGATGATCCATTGGAATCCAGCATGATTCTTACCGTGAAATATCCATTCAAAAGCAAAAGCAATCCCCGAGAAAAACATAACAAAACTGCTTATGAGAAATATTTTAGTGATTCTTGGGTTAGGAAGATTGAAAAATGTTTTCGAGCGGTTGAGCCACCGCCTTCGTGGCTGAGGTTGCAGCGATGGTTCGCTAGTGGCTTTGGTCTTTGACTTTTGGTCCATGTTTTTTCTTTTTTCTTTTGGTGGAAGTATTGTGGAGCCACTATAGAAAACGTTTCAAGCTTACTTAACACTCACTAATCTAACAAGTTTTAAAAATATCTTCTTATTTTTTTGTTGAAGTAGTTCAGATTTTTTTATATTACAGTTGAGATTTTGATTTTCGAAATCGTAATACAAAACAGATATTTTGTAGACTTAATTATTAATTACATAAAACATCAAACCAATTCAAAACAAATACTAAACATTTGCATTAACGGAACTATTTACATTCTTTCATTCAGCTTTTGATCCTAATTGTTAAAACTAAAACGGAAAAAAAAAAAGAAAAGCAAAAGGGATAAAGAGAGAAACATACTTGATATATATAGTGGCTACTAACTCATAAATCATGGCTACTTGATAGTGATGTAGCGGTTTGTGCCATGCCTAGCCCAATAGTCCTTGAGATCAACCGGAGAGGAAAGCTCGCGCCCTTCGCCAGCTAAACGGGTAAGTAACCTGGAGAAGACACTTCCGCTCATTTTCCTACCGCCCATTCGAGAATGCCGCTTGTTTGGCATCTGCGGGAGCAGATACTGAGACAAAGTGGTTGTGCAGCAAGATGATTGCCACCCGCCATTTCCCCATTTGTAACACTGACGGGCAGTCCCGGTGCAAGTGCACATGGGCACTGGCATTGTTGTCTCATCGAACGTGACTAGGTTTAAACCGACCTCGTTACTGTCCCAATCTTTTCTGCATTTCGTTCCAGGAGAAGCAACTTGACGGTTCAGATCCTCTCCCACTTTCTTTACCTTTGAACGTGTTCCCTGCTTGGTCTCTTTTTTCCTTTTGGCCGGTCTCGAGTTGTCTGCTTCAGGTGGAATAGTTGTTATAGGGGAAGGGTTTGGTATATGGCTTTCTTCAGTTGCACAACTTTGGGAACCACCACGCTTAGCACAGGACAAAATGTAGTTCAGATTGTTTTCACGGAATTGAAGAGCATTTAACGCACTTTCTGTCTCCATGATAGCATTATCTCTTTGAGAGAGAGCTTTGTCCCGCTGCTCAAATGCTTCATCCCGAGCAGCTAATGCTTCCTTCTTGGCTGCAACCGCTTCGTTTCTTTCCTTGACAGCTGCATCCCTCTCAGCAAGAATAGACATGATCTTCTTATTCATCACCAATGCATTATGTTGCTCCTTTATTTGATGCTGAGGCATCATATTCCACTGTATACACACACAGTTTGTGCTTAGCTTTCATTCAAAGTAAGAAACCATCTGACTAAAAAAAATGATTTTTGATCTGGTTTAAGTGTTTGTCTTACCATAGACTGTGTCCCTTTGTAGAAATCTGGCTTGTACCGTCCATTTTCATATTGCCCACCACTCTCCATCCTCGTACTTCAAAACTAACAGAACAAAAGTTTCAACTGCAATGGCTAAAATGATAGCAAACATTCTGATTAATTCTCTGATATCAAAGAGAAAATATGACAAAACAGCACACAGAAAAAATCCGCAATCGCCAAGTTTGATCTCATCAACTGAGAACAATCTATAAAGATCTTCACTTCTACTGCTTAGTTTTGCATGTAGAATCAGAACTCACAATTGATTTTTACTTACTGGATGAGCAATCCAAAAGATGTGTACTTCAAAATCTAAGCTTTTGTAATTTAATCCAAACCTTAATCGAATCATCTAATCCACCAAATGACAAAAAATACTAGAATCTAGAGTTAGCCAAATAAAATAAAAAAACTCCAAAATCGTGACTTTTAAGGGAAAAATTAATTGGTCTCTGTCACAGATTGAAATCCCCACTACACATACAATTCCCAGGTAAGGTTCTCCATCAGCGTATTCAAACAATGAACAAAAATAATGTAAGATTAACGGAAGATGAATAACCAGTCTAGACTTCGAATTTCAAGTTCGAATTCCCAGAAGAACCGCAATTCGAAAAAACATAAATTTGGGGAAAATGAAAATCGAGAAAAAGGAACCTAGAGAACACTTGACAAGTTCGAAATTAGCCAATAGATCAAGAAAATGATCGGAAACTTACGGATGTCGTGTAGCCTGTAGGATAAACGAGCAACGGAAATTGAGAAAGATCTCAGAGGGAGCAAAAGGAGGTGGAAGTGGAACAAGAGCGACATACTCTTGATAATTTACTAATACACCCCTCGTAGCAGGTAGTATACAAAAACAAGTAGGAGGGTATTATCGTCTTTACCTATTCAGTGCAAAGACGTTTCGGTTCGAAACTCATCACCAAAACACAAGTTACCTTTTTTAATACACTTATTTTGCAGAAAAACATGGATTTTTGGATATTAGATTCAAGTATATATAGTTGAAGAAAAAAAATTCAAATATAATACATTCGATCGTAGTATGTAATGTCTGACTTTTAGGCCTTTTACATTTTCTATATTTATTGTGAGTGGTTTAAGCGTTGAGCTAATTGTCTTTTATTATCTGATGGATTGATATTTAGTATTAACAGTAGTTTCTGTCCATGTTCTAGATCCATATCATTTTTTTTTAATTCAAAGTTACAAATTCTACAAATTATCTCTCAAGTTTACTGGTTTTGTGACCATATTCCACTAGAATTCACACTTACGACAACAACTACTACATTTTTACAGTTTTACTACCACATCTTGCATAGTCATTTGTTCTACCACATCTTTAAAAGCCATTTGTTCAGTTAATTTTTTTGGTCCATATTTCACAGATTTTCTTAGATGTGCATTAAATTACATAGTTCAGCTCACTCATTTTTTTTTCTTTTACTTAAATATTTGATTTTGAACTATATGCAAACAAATTATACATTTATCGTATTTTTTCTTAATAAAATAATTAGATAGTTTCTGTAAGAGGGTAATAAAAGATTTAAATAATACCATATTAACGATTAGCATATCACAATTGGGAAGAAAAGTTGACAACAATGGTGGGCCGGATATGGGCCAAACAATAAGCCACTGATTCGTGTCAAATACGGGTAGACCCGGATTGAGATCCCGACGTGTGCGCTTCGCTGTTGTGATATACATATCAGACTTATTAGCCTCGGAAACTCAATCCTATCGCGTAATTCAACGGAGAGAGATCTGAGATCAGATTCCGGCGTTCGAAGGAAGCACAAATCTTAAGATCCAGAATCGTCTGAGATGTCTACGTTCAGTGGCGATGAGACCGCACCTTTCTTCGGCTTCCTTGGCGCTGCCGCAGCGCTCGTCTTCTCCTGTAAATCGTTGCTCCTTTAAATCTCCATTTTTCTTTCTTTGAATTGTTCGCTGATCTTGTGTGAGTGCTTATTGTTCTCATGATGTCTCTTAAAGTTGCTTTTGTACTTTAGATCGGCCCTGAGAAGTTCACCGATCTGCGTGTTCCTGATGATTTTTTTTCTTATAAATGCTCTGAAATTGATATACTACGGCCTTATTTTTCCCCGTGGATTTCAATTGGCTTAGCGATATTTACTGAACTATATGTCTCTCCTTTTCGAAAATTCTAGTTTATCATCTTTAAGTAGTGGATCATTTTCTTAAGGAACTTTACGCTCGTTTTGAGTCAAATCCTTTTTTTTTTTTTTCTACTGGTGATGATATATAGTCTATAACCTGAGATTGTTTTAGCCTAGATCTGTTTTGTTGAATTTGTTGATCTGTTTTTTTCCTGACATAGCGAAATTAGCCTAGGGAAATTTGCTGGATCTATCAGGCTTTGTGATTGTCGTAACCGGTACTAATTGGTGAAGTAAAGATTTACTTAGTTACCATCAAATTGGTTGAGTTGCTTTTATCCCTGTGAATTATATTTTGCCTTCAGATCCAAGACATGGTGATTTACTTGTGTATCTTTGTGATCTTAAAGAGTAGAGTATCTTTGAGTGTTATTTATCTGACGTGGTGGAGTTGACTGTTTAACTAGGCATGGGAGCTGCATATGGAACAGCAAAGAGTGGTGTAGGTGTGGCATCTATGGGTGTGATGAGGCCAGAGTTGGTGATGAAGTCTATTGTCCCAGTTGTTATGGCTGGTGTGTTGGGTATCTACGGTTTGATTATTGCTGTTATCATCAGTACCGGGATTAACCCCAAGGCTAAATCTTACTACCTCTTTGACGGATATGCCCATCTCTCTTCTGGTCTTGCTTGTGGGCTTGCTGGTCTTTCAGCTGGAATGGCCATTGGTATAGTTGGTGATGCTGGTGTCAGGTATGATCCTCCTTGTCTTTCTTTGCAGATTCACATAATGACATCATTTGCTAAAACACTCAATTTTTTAGAAGCATTTCCCTTAGGTACCAGAATAACTTGACTTTAGTGTCACAAATCAATTTCACTGACTGTTGATCTATAATAAAAGAGATGTCAGTTGGTCACATGTTTTTGTGAGATGTCTCACTACGTTCTTGGCCATGGTATATTTGTAGTGTATTAAAGCGCGTGTGTGTATATGCCCTCATACTATATATTTTTGATAAGCAACTTTGTGGTTTGATCACAGGGCCAATGCTCAACAGCCAAAGCTTTTCGTTGGTATGATTCTTATCCTCATTTTCGCTGAAGCTCTGGCTCTATACGGTCTGATCGTGGGTATCATTTTGTCCTCCCGAGCTGGTCAGTCCAGAGCCGAATGAGAAGAGAATGCGGTTCTTGAACTCCGCATGATTCTTTCTTCCCTTTTTCGTCGGTCTCTTCATCGAGCCGGGATCTTCTTATATTATTTGTCAGGTTAGTAGAGACACAGTGGTTGTGTTCCTTGTAGCATGTTTCCTCGGAACAAAAACCACACATGATCAAAGTGTTGTTCGTTTTCACCCTTGTGTTATGTTTGTAATGAGACCGTGACGTGACGGATTCTTCTGTTCCCAGTAAAATAAATGTGGGAGACAAGACACCTATTTTTATTTTATTTTTTATCATTTCCAATAAATCCCAGAAAACTCGATTTCATCTTTTTTATGCAACATTTCTTTGATTCTTTTAGATTGGATATTATCATCTATTTTTGTTTGTTTGTTTGTCATTTATTATTAACACGAGTCTGTTAAACTACAAATCCTCGTTGACATAACCCAGTTCCAAATGAAGTTAACCAACGGGAGTGGGTACAACTTATTTTTGTATGAAATATTTTGCTAGTGTTTCAGTGTTAGTTTGAATTCACTCCTAACTATCAAATGATTTGGTTTTGTATTAGTTTCGTTTATTTGGTTAAGTTGTTGAATGTCTCTATGAGTCCAATTCGAAATACAAAATTACCTCGTTCCCATTCGACTAAAAATATAAAGCCCAAATTGAGGTCTCAAATGTTTATAAAACGCTCTGCTGTTTACCCAATGTGGAAGCCAAATGTGTGTTGTTTTTTTTATTAATTAGGAGAAGAACCGAACCGTTTTTGTCGGTTTGGATTGGTTAAAACTCAAAATTTCCAACCGTCTTTAGTTAGAGAGAAACAGAAGGATCGGAGGCTTCTCTTCAATTTACAAAGTCAAAATCAGATTCTGTATTTAATTCACCTTCCCCAAAACGGTTACATAATTAGGGTTTTTGTTTTGTGCTTTCGTCGAATTGTGTCATTTGAGTTTTTAATAATAAATCTGGAAATGTCTTCCCCAATTAGGGCACCGAAGAAGCAACCGCCGGAACCGCCGTGTCAGCTTTCGTCACTCCCTGAAGAAATCGTCGTCGATATCATCGCGCGTGTGCCGAGATGCTATTACCTAACTCTCTCCCAAGTTTCTAGGCGTTTCCGGTCAATCGTCGCGTCATCGGAGATTTACACGAGACGATCCTTCTTCGGATGCACAGAACAATGTCTCTATGTTGCAATCTCCAAAGATCAAACCTGTGATATCCATTGGTTTACTCTTTGCCGGAAACCTAACAGAGAACAACTCTCCCCCGGCAACTCTGATCATCGCTTGGTCCATATCCCCTCACTCCCTCCGATGGCTCTACATGGAAGCTATATCGGCGTTGGTTCTAAGATCTTTGTGATGGGTGGATTTGAAAATTGGAAGACGATCACATCGACTGTTTCCCTCATCGATTGCCGATCTCACAAGGCTAATCGTCTCCCTAACATGCCCAAGGCCGTTGCTAGTTCGGTGACAGAGTTAATTGATCAGAAGATTTATGTGATCGGAGGATCAGATACGCATTCGCCAATGAAATCTCCGTCAAGAACTATGATGGTGTTTGATACAGAAACTGAGACTTGGAATTTTCAGGTGAGGCCAGATTGGGAGCAAGGGAAGAGATGGTTTAGCAGTGTGGAAATGGGAGGTAAGATTTACATGAGGACTTTGTACAATAGTTTCGTTTATGATCCAAATCAAGATAGTTGCGAGAGAGATGAGGTTCTGCATACTAAGGAGTGGTCGAGTTCGTGTGTTGTAGAGGATGTGTTGTATTATTATGATGTCCGTTGTAATTGTTTGAGAGCTTATGATCCAATGCAAAGATCTTGGGGAGTTGTGAAAGGTTTGGAAGGTTTATTGCCTCAGGCTTGTAAGTGGTCGAAAGTTGCGAGTTACAACGGTGGGAAAGTGGTTGTGTTCTTGCAGAAAACAGAGACTGAGATTTGGTGTGCTGAAATCGCAGTGGAAAGACTCCAAGGAGGAGAGATTTGGGGTAAAGTTGAGTGGTGTGATGTTGTGCTTTGTGGGAATTTTCACATTATGGATTGTGTAGCTGTTAGGCTCTGATCTTGTGATACATAACATGGAGATGATAGACTTTTGTCAGCTTATGAATGTTTTTCAAAACCTCCCTGTATTATTCTCAGACCTCAATGTTTGGATTGTATGGTGTGATGTTTTTTGGTTGGGGGAAATCTTACATTTGTGAATCTTCAGGTTCTTCTGTTCTTTTGTACTGATTCAAAACTTATTTGGGGGTCTATTAGAGAACATATTGTAAGAATCTATTTTAATGTTGGAACAATGTGCTCAATTTGCAAAATGGTTAATACTGAATGTCATATCTAATCCTTAGAATCACTTTATGGTTTTAGCCACTGGTCACTACAATGCTTAACACACAGCCACTGGTCACTATGGTTGTATAAGTTTTATTTTAGTTTTGACGGGTCAAAAGAAAAGAAGTTGATAGAAGGTGGAAAATCA
The DNA here is from genome assembly GCA_028015245.1 of Cardamine occulta. Taxonomy (NCBI): domain Eukaryota; kingdom Viridiplantae; phylum Streptophyta; class Magnoliopsida; order Brassicales; family Brassicaceae; genus Cardamine; species Cardamine occulta. The sequence goes on from CM051386.1 coordinate 483,579, forward strand.
ATGATAACATTGTCTGTTTCAGTCTTTCAGAATCCAAAGACAAAAACAAAGGAAACGAGAAGATAGATATACAAACATGGCTTCTGCTACAAGAAACCCATAAGTCAAATGCCACTGGCGAAATAGAAGTCAGAAAAGTGTAGGCATGCTTTTTCTCCAACTACTCGATCTCCGAGTTGTCAAGAAGGAAGGAGGAGTGAAGCTCAGACCAAACATCTCCTTCATGGCTCTGCCTTGCTCAGCGAACCTCACAAGCTTCGCTACAACATCTGCGCTTTCCACAACCTGAGTCATGTCCTTGGGATTGCTCCAAAGCTCGTTCACAAGTTGTAACCGCCTGCGTTTGGAGTTAACCGCAATCCCAAACTTGTGATAGATTCTTCTCCTCTCTTCTCCTGAAAACCGTTTCCCCACAAGCTTGCTCAGCATCTTTCTCTCCTTGTGAAGCTCTTTCCGGCTTTACCAAAACCAAAACGCCACAAAAAAAAAGACTAGGCTTTAGACAAAAGTGCAATCACAAATGCCAAGCGCCATATACAAACGCTAAATTGATCTAACCTTGAAGCCAATGTTAAGGTTTCTCCTCCTTCCAAGGCTTGGTTTCCCTGAGAGAAGCTATCTTTCATAAACAAAAGTCTTCTTAGCTCTACTCCAATGTAGATTGAATCCGCCTCATCTCCTTTGAAAAGCAAGTAGAAGTATGTTCTATGCACCAAAGAGACGTTACAGGTTTGCCATAGCTCCAGAATCTCTTGCCGCTGTCTCTCAAATTCTCCTTCCATGGAGTTGAGACTAATGTCCCTCCCCATTTTACCATAATCCTCAGCATTTGAGACCTGATAAAACAAAACTTGAAAATGAATTGTAAACTTCAAAAAAGAATCGATTACTATATTTATACATGTTTTTGAACTTACCTCGCCTTGACGCTTAGCCATCTCCTTAATCCCTTCAACAAAAGTGCGGATGCTAGTGATACCTCCCTCTTCTCCCAATGGCGTACTGATGCTCTGAGCCCCAATGGAATCGCTCCCGAAAGATGACATAGAATCATTCCTCGAAACACTAGAACCAAACTCTAAATCAGGGAACACAATCTTGTGACTCTCTGGTCTTCCGAGGAAGTATGACCCTAGGCTTTCAGGCGGAGTACCCGTGCCTGGCATGGTCTCTCTGCGGCTCCAGCTTCTCAAACTGATGTTTTGGCCTATACTCGTTTCACCATTAGCATTTTCACTACGGCCTAAAACGTTTTCAGGTTCTGCTCTCTTGTCTTTGTGGTTATCATAGACTGTGGATGATTCCTCAATCTCAATGCATTGAACTTCTCTGCAATATTCTTCTGATGGATCTTCTGAACGGCTAGGAAGCTCTTCATCGAGATCATCTTCGTCAGAATGAGACCGAGCATAAGCTCTTGCTGTTGACAGCGGTGTCGACATGAAACTCCTTGTGTCTAAATCTACCACGCCTGACGTCTCTGATACTGAACCATCCTCCCACTTGTCTGTATGGTTGCCGAAATGCGGTGTTCCAGACTTCAACAAAGGAATAACAGAAGCAAAAGGTGATGAGCAATTGAATTATCTGTTGCATAAAGTGAGATTGTGGGAAGAAAGAACCACCAATACCTTTGATGCCTCATCATGTTCAACCATTCTCATGTAATCTTCAAGCCGGGATTGAGCAAGATCCCTCTGTTTTCTCAACTCTTCCATCTGTTTTTCCATCTGCATAACATTAAACTATAATACATCATTAACCTATCCCACAGTTACAAAACCAGCCAATGTCTTACCAAACCTGAAAAGGAAATCTATGAAAGAGCACAAACCTTTTGTATCTGAAGATCTTTCTTCCTCACAGTCATGGCACAATCACAGTTTGAGGCAGGTGAGGCAGGGTTTCTTAGCTCGGTCTCGAGCCTCGCAAGCTCACGCTGTAGTTGCTTGAGCAGAGCCTTGTCTGACATGACAACATTGATCCGTGCCTTTGTGGTAACTTCCTTTGCACAGCATGCAAACAAGAGAGTGTTCCTAGTTAGCTCTACATGACTCCTGGCTGGGCTCAGAGTGCAGATGATGGCGGTTCTTGCATTTCCTCCCAAGCATGGCTGTAGAATTCGAGTGAGCTTGGAGTCTCTAAAGTTGATGTGCCCTTGTCTTCCCTTACTAGATCAAGTGTACAAACCCGTGGTTCAGTTATCTACTAAGTATATGAAAGAGAGCAATGTTGAAGGATGTATTGTTTACAAACCTAAGTTTACGGATAACAGTTCCAAGAGTCAGCAAACTTCGATTGATATGGCAGCCTTCCTTGAGTCTTGCACCAGCTGACATCGCTTGTGATGCACGCTCACTTCCCGCTAGATCGATGAAATTCTGCACATAAAAGAGGATGACATGAACATGAGCATGGTTATTACAAAAACAAAATACCACTAGATCCAACACAAATAAAGGTTGTTTATTTAGCTTTGGAGATGAGAGCATACCACACTCGCCATGAGGGTGGTGGAGTTTTCTTTGCCTAAGAACTCACGAGCAGAGCTTTCAACAGTCTAAAAATTAACGATAAAGTCAAGGACCAAGAAGCTAAGTGAGAGAGAATATGTATCTTAAATCCAGTGATAGATAAGAGTTTAACCAGTCTGATAATTTGATGAGATCTGGAACTTCTCTCATTCAATGAGGTTTCACCAATCTTACGCTGTGCTGAAAAATGTAAAGAACAATCTGAGTTTTAGACCATGGGACAAAACAACATTTTATTATCATGGTCCATGGATACTATGAGTTTAACCTTCACAAACAGATAAGAGGTCCTTGAGATGGTTCCAGTCTCGCAGAGTTTCCTCAGTGGCTTTTTCAACAACGGTCCCTTTCTAATAAGAAAGGAGAGTCAGAGACATATTTACAAACTAAAATCGCTATGTAAGGTAAATGACAGTCATTAACCTCAGGATCGTCTCGTAGCCTCAGGGATGTACCATCAGAGCTAAGGAGGTCTCGTATGGCCTCATTGTAGATCTCTATAGCTGAAAATTTCACGGCAAATGCCCTTTCTTCATGCTGGATCATCCCAATTAAATTAGTAGTGCAGAAGAAGAATATAAATAACTATGGAAACAAAAAAAAAACTGATGTACCTGAAATATGTAGTCAAAAATGTCAGCCACAGCAAACTGAGTAATACTAGTCATGGTGTATGTCTTTCCGCTACTCGTCTGGCCATATGCGAAAATACAACCTGACAATCATTAAAGAAGTTAGCATCAATGTGTTACATCAGCAGAACAACAGCAAAGGAAGCTTACAATTGATTCCTTTGACAACCGACAGCGCGATTTCCTTGGTTCCATTCTCGTAAACTTTTTTGGTGGGACATTCACCGCGGAAGACTCTATCTGTCACCAAAAGAATAAGATTTTTGAGTGATATCTGATTATAGATTCAGAAAAATATGATTCTTGGATGAAAGGTGGGATATTTTCAGACACAGGTGGCTATCTATTAGTTTGAAGTTGTAATATATAGAAGAGGATAAACAAGTGTTTGTCTTGTTACCAAATGAATATGCAGAAGGCAAGTTTGAGCCTTCGCGCAAGGTGTTTCTGTACAAGATGGTGGTATCATTGATACATTCCCAATCTGCAGCCTCTTTAGCCGCAATCTCTTTCTCATTTAGAGGCCTCAATCTCACCAGAACAGTTATCTTTTCTTCTCGAGCTACAGGGGATTGTGTCTTCTCCATCTTCTTATGCTCTTCTTCAGCAAGTGCTACCATTTGCTTGATTTCAGTGTAACATTGTTTTCCTGAAATAGTTTAAAACTTTAGACCTCTAAGATTGGAGTCTTTGCATATTTCTCAGCAGAATATATTTTCAACAAACACAACCATAAATAAATGGAAAAATTCAGGTATCTGCTCTAACCAAACCATAACTAAGAGATTTATAACATGAAACCTCCTAGAAAAGGAAAAGCTTCTGTCTTCTGCTGAAAGAGGAACCGTTGAACATTCAATGAACCAAACACACAGAATAAGATAAGACTTGTTGTTATTATTATAACTATAATATAATACAAGACAGTTTACTTAGAAGGTGATCAACCTCAACTGAAAGAAGAAGATAAACAAAAACATTACCGATTTTTATCTGTAATGGTCACCCACTATGCTTGAAGAATAAGTCACGTTTTTACTAATCTAAACATTGTTTAATCGATAAAAGAGGTAATGCATGGTCCCACAGACCACACTTCTCCCTCTGAACAAATTCTAAATACGAAAAGTGACTGGGATTATAATATATAGTAGACGCAAAATCAAACATAAAGAAAATAACTTATCAGTTCTGTAATCAAAAGTCTTCATTAGCACAGAGACGACAAGGTCAGTAAAAAATGCGTGTTTAAGGTAAATAAAAGGGACTTGGAGTTTACTGTCAATTGCACCAACCGGACATTTAAACATGATTGCAAAATGTATCTCAATCTTGATCAAAATGAATCCTAATATTTTCCTATATAAATCTCGATCTACATCTGATTTTGAAAAAGCAAAGTAGTAACCAAAGAAAACAGCAGAAATAGTAGTAAGAATTCACAGTTGAAAGAAACGAAGAATAAAAGGGAGTGATTCTGAAATCTCGGAACACTGAGAAAAATAGATAAGACTGAGGGAGAAATCACATTGTTCTACACTCACTCTTCCTTACTACAGAACTAAAACTTGCTTGTTCTTGTCTTCTCTGGAGGGGAGGGACCACCACTGGCACCGATCGACATTGATTTGGTCCCGCTCTTTCTCTCACTTATTATTCGCCGGTTTCTTCTTCTTTGCCAGAGAGCATCTCCTTAATGACCCTTTTGCCCCTTTATGGGAACCTTAAACACTTTTCCGCCACCTGGACCTCTACTTTTTATCCCTTCGATTTCATTTGACCAACAGATAGTAAGAGACCTTCTCTTCGGCCCAGAAGGTTTACCAATTTGTTCACAATCATAATCATCACTTTAAAAAAAAAAAAAAAAAGTTCATTTGTTTGCATTTTATGTATTAAGGGATTTGGTATGTGCTATTGTCGATTTATTTTGGTTATTATTTATCTTATATATTACACATTTGTCGTTATAGAATTGGTTAAAAGAATTTTAAACATAAAGTAACCAATTCTATAATGACAAATGAGGAGAAAACGACATCAAAGGTTTATAAACTCAAAGAGCAGAAAGAGTCAAATTATATAATTCTTTAAGAAGACGTTTCTTTTACTTCCTATATTGTCGTAATGATATTCTGGCTTGTTAGGCGGTCGATGGTGTCGTGTTAGACGGACCTGTAAATTTTGAAGGTAATGAACGGTAATTTCAAATGGTTTTTTTATATATTAATTTCTGGTATCAAAAAAAAAATCTGGTAAATCTGTTCACTTTGTTTGTTCAATGAATAAATAATTATTTACTTGTGTAGAGTATTTAGGCAGTATTTATTTCTTTTAACTTGAAGTGGACAACAAAGATGATTTATTTCTTTTAACTTTAAATGCAGTGACCCTAGTCCCTAAATTATGAATGTTTTTGTCCTACGAAACTTTGGGCTTAGATATTTTACTATATTCTTTCAAATATTTAGGTGTTTAAGAAATGGATAATATAATTGCGCATTATGATTTTAAGACCAAATACATTGGGGTATTTACGATATCTAGCCCAATTTTACATAAAGCCCAATAATCTGAAATGACGCTGCTTGAATCACACGGACGTACTGTGTCAGTCGTCAAACACAACCACTCCTGGTACAAATCAAATTAGGCAATAATAACTCACCTTTCGATGCCTAAGTTGTTTTTGTTTGGTTTTATCAAAATTTTTGTCAAATTTTGACATCAAATAGTAATTTTTCTGGGCGTTTCTTGGGTTTAATAAATACATGGAGATCCCTGAACCCTAATAACGTAAGCTATCAAATAGTCTGAACGTAGGATGTAGTTACGTGTTTGGATTTTTCAAATGTTTTTATTATTTTAAGGGTTTGGATTTTTTAAATGTGTAAAATATGGAAATAATAATTCTTGTGTCTAATAAAATGCGTCAAGACTTTTCTGTAAAATTCTACAAATGCGAAGTGTCAGAAAACAAGATTTTTCTGTTGATTTTTTTTTTTTTTTTTGTTTAAGTAGGACTCATTGGGGGGAAAAAATCTAACATAATTGTCAAAGATCTTATTAGTTAAATCTGAAAATGGGCAAGGAAATAAAACAACTTTAAACGAAGGCCACGAAAAGAGTTTTGAGAGTTGCTTTCAACTACTTCTCGACCACCAATTTTAAATGGCTGGTGACATTTGGCCCACCCACCTTTTTGTCTTTTTTATTTCCTCTTGTGGCTCTTATTTTTTCCCCTTTTTATAATTTTAGTTTATATTGTACTATTTCTTAAATAATCACACGTCCTAAATCTATTGCACCACTATTACCTAAAAAACAATTTTCAGCTGCCTCCAAAAAAAAAGGGGATAAAATATCCATCATATAACTTTTAATTTCAAGAAATCCATATAATATTGTAGTTGAATGACAATAAAACTTATCACAGTGAGAGAGTGATTCACCTAAACAAAGGAAACAAGACGACGAGTCTGTTTCAGGGAGACACATCAATGACCTTCCAGATGGCATAGAGTCTTTTGTCTTCACGATTAGGGTCCCATTTAGTCGAAATTAATTTTCCTTTTGTGTTTTAATGGACTTAAATAAATCTTATTAAATTTCAAAAACATATCCACTAAAGATATGGTCTTCCCAATAGTTTCGCCTAATCATACTACATTTCTTATTAGGCGCTTACTATTTTAATGAACTAATATTTGTTTTTTGTTTTTTTTTGTTTTTTAAGAACTAGTGAAATTAGAGAAATGACTCAAAGTGTAATTAAGAGTTATGGCATGGAACAGCGAGTAGGCATATTTGAAACTCTCGGCGCGTGGATTTGATAGTCTCTAATGGGGTCTCTCAAGCTCCTTCCTCCTCCTCCATCTTAGAAAAGATTTAAAAGGAGAGATTTAATAATCATAAAAAATTTCTTTCTTTTTCTTCTTCTTCATCATCTTCCTTGAATACCAACGCGTAATCCTAACCCTTAATCTACTACCTTGTTAATTTAATCACAATTTCTACTTATTCCACTTAGAATCGCAATCTGAGTTCTGGCTAAAGATTTTGTCTTCAAAGTAAGATTTATTGTTCCGAATAGAGTGAGAAAAAAAAAGAGTTTTAAGATTGAAGAAGAAAGATGCGAATTTTGTGCGATGCGTGCGAGAACGCAGCCGCTATAGTCTTTTGCGCCGCCGATGAAGCTGCCCTTTGCCGCCCCTGCGATGAAAAAGTAATCTCTTTTTCAAAAAATGCTTTTTTGTTTCTCTGTATCTATTGGATGCGTTGGTGAAAGATCGAGTCTTTGTTATCTGTGTCTCGTATCATCCTTATTTATGTATTGAGTTGATCTGACTTTTCCGATAAGCAAAGAAAGTGGACAACTTTTTTGAGCCGAAGAATAGATTTTGAGATTTGCTCTGTAGATTCTTAGGCTCTTGACATCAAATTTATCTTTTGAAGTGGAATGAAGAACTCAAAAATTTAAAATCTCTTCTCATTTGGTGGATTAGATGTTCACTTGATGAATTTTCATGTTTGATTACATGAGATTCAAGTTTTTGTTGCTGCGGTTTCAATGATTTATACTCTATGATGTACATTGCAGGGAAGGGTTTTGTCTCCAGAGTTTGCATTTAGTATAACTTATGGAGAAGAAAATAATCAATTTTCCGCTCTTTGCGATTAATCCTTACTTCAGTTAGATGACTCTTAAGGGTAACACTTTTATAGTCCTTCTTGAGTCTTTAGAATCCTTTTTTATTGCATTAGCTCTGAGTAGTTAATAAATTTTGATCGAAAATGCATTAACTTGACGTATGATTGAAAACGATGTAATGTTTTTTCTTTCAGGTTCATATGTGCAACAAGCTAGCTAGTCGGCATGTACGTGTTGGTTTAGCCGAACCAAGCAATGCTCCGTGCTGTGATATATGCGAAAATGCACCTGGTATGATCTGTTTACAATGAATCTTCCACACTCTACATATGTAAAACAAGAAGAGAAATCTCATTCTTTTTTACTTTCCTTGGCGTTGTGAGAACAGCCTTCTTTTACTGTGAGATAGACGGTAGTTCCCTTTGTCTGCAATGTGACATGGTAGTTCATGTTGGTGGCAAGAGAACACACGGGCGGTTTCTTTTGCTGAGACAGAGAATCGAGGTTTGAATCAACTATGTGTTTCTCTCACGCAGACACAATCATTTTGGAGTCGATTTCTTGATTTAATTGTCATCCTGTGTTTAACGTTTCTTGTAGTTTCCAGGCGATAAGCCTAAACCAAACAGTACGAGGGACAATTTGCAGAACCAAAGAGTTTCTTCAAATGCAAATGGTGATACTAATGGCAAGGTTGATGACGAAATGATCGATCTAAATGCTAACCCGCAAAGAGTACATGAGCCAGCATCAAATAACCAAGTACTTGAATCTCTCTATTTACATGTTTCTAGAACTTTTCTTTCTTTGTGTGTTCTCAATTTGTTTTGTTTCTCAACGAACAGGGCATTGATGTAAATAACGAAAACAATCATGAGCCTGTAGGCGTTGTACCAGTTGGACCCTTTAAACGAGAGCCTGAGAAGTGATCAGGTGAGAGTGAGAGAGAGAGAGAGAGAGAGAGAGACTTTACTCTGATACAAAAATCAGTTTAAGAAGATTGTAAAAAGTTTCAAGAACTGGAGATATCTTATCTCTTTTTTTTGCCTTCCTTTTGATTCTAAGATCGTTGCAGGGTTTGTTTGGTGTACGCGAGCTTTGTTGTTAAAGAGGCAAGGCTTATGTTGTTTGTGCATTATCTTAGTTTAATGGAATTAGCTTAACGTCTCACTCGAATGTAAGCTACTATCTGAAATTCTGAATATTTATTTTTTCTGGTTTGCTTTTTTCCCCTAATTATAAAATCCTCTGGAAAATATATATTGGTCCCAAAAGAAAAGAAGACGAAACCTTGGGCCAGTTAAAAGATTAAGCCCACTGAATATGCAAAGGCCCATGAGGCTTAATAAGAATTGTGTCCTATGATAAGAAGAAAATGTTGTTTCCTCCAGTTTCCATTGTCATTTAAATCCAGAATCTTGTTGAGCTAAAAGACGTTGCAATCAGACAAGAGCACAAAGAGTGACATGGAATAAGCTTGCTGAGATGAATTTAAAGGAACAATACTTCGCTTCACTCTTAGGGGTAACCCCTTTAGTCATAGTCAATTAAAATATGTCATATAATATTATCTAAATAAAATAATTAGATTAAATCATTAATCATTTTTCTAAATCTAATCAATAAAAATATGTCAACTAATATTATATTTAAACAGAAATAATAAATTAAAATTATAATTAAACAAATAAAATAAATTTAGAAAACTAAATCTAGTAGTATCTCGAAATCACGACATAACCTAAACCAGTTTATGTTATGTTTCGGTCACTCGTTTCGATGTTTTTTTGGATTCGCAGAGTTATATTGGCGAACCCAAAGAAAACAGCAAAACCCTAATTGATTTCACTTCACGTTTGCTTTTCTAAGGGATAAAATATACTCTATATTTTTATACCCTAAGGCATAAAATATACTCTATATTTTTATATAGAGGATTGGACTCTGCTTATGTTTTTCTAATGATTTCCATTTTTTCCAATTGATTTCATTTGCTTCTCTAATATTTCCTTCTTCTTTTTTCATTTGATTTCACCACGTGTGGTTTTTGTATTTTCTTCTAGAGGTTCTTACTGGGTCTGAAAAGTTTAGCCTTTTGATTTGGTTTTCGTTCTTATGTTATAGGTAATGCTAAGGCATGGAAAGACTCTGATAGAAGGAGAAGTTTAGAAGGGTGGACTTAATAGTGTTAGCGAAGAAGGAAAATCAAAAGTGGAGAGAAGGACACGTGGACGGTACAGATGTTGCTGGTGGAAATTTGTTACGAGATTGTTAAAACAAACTCAGATAGAAAGCCGAATTCATTATCAATTTGTAAAGTTTTGTTTTGATTTCTCCCTCTGTAATTCCGCCATTGAAGAAGCTTGAAGTGAGCTTTTCATAGGTGAGGCTTGTACTTGTTTCTTGTGAACAACTGCTAGCGATTTCTAATAAAAAGTATTCCTTCGTGATTCAATTGGATTTTTCGTCATTATCTTATGGGGTTTAGGGTTCATTGGACGATCTGCAAAACATGTTCTTGATCAGATACTCCTCATCAAACGAGCTGCTTCCATTAAGGTCTCTTCATATCTTATTCATTGATCCTTAATCCTCAATTCTCTTATTCGATCGTGTCGTGTGTGATTGATGATCATCAGAGACCACCCGGAAACATATCTAGAAATTTTCCTTCTCTTTCTGTTCTCAATTTGTGTTGGTTCTCAATTAACAGGGCATTGATGTAAATAGCGAGCCTTATAATCGAACTTATTAAAACAAGTAGCTAATGCAAATTAAGTAGAGGAAATAATGATTTGACATGATAATAAACAACCAAACTCAAAAACAAATGTTATTAAACATCTGCTTCATCTCTTTTTTCACAGCATCATCTCTTCAATAGGTGTAGCCTTTGACGAACATACCCTCCTTTGCCTCTTCGGACTCCCCTTCACCGGTGTATTTTCCGAGCTGAGCCAACGAATTGGCCTTGGCACGGGTCAAGAGTGTGGTCTGAGCCGCATTCACGTTCTCGGGTCTGCCTCCCCATGTTTTCAGACAAGTGTTCTGCAACGCACGTGCGTAGGAGAAGGACACGTGCCACGGGTTTGGTGCCTGGTTCATAGCGTTCAGGTTCAGTGTTGCTTCCAACTCTGACTGTCCTCCGGACAAGAACTGCAAAAAGAAAAACCAAAAAACAGCATTACTTTTACCTCAAGCAACCAATATTAGGGTTTGTCTCCTAATGAAAACTCTTTTTATTGTATCAAATCGATCAATGTCTTCGCGGATATTGGAGTGTAAAATCACATGAATAGAGAGAGAGAACTTGCCATGATTCCGGGGACGGCTGGAGGGACTCTGTTGCGGAGGAGCTTGAGGGTGTAAGAGGCAACTTGTTCAGGAGTAGCTCTGTCTTTAGACTCAGCTCCGGGAGTCACCATGCTCGGTTTCAGGAGGATACCTGTGGAAGAAGTTGGTGAATTTATCCGGTTAGACGTTACTAATTTTCAGATATTACAAGTTGCACAAAGAATATATATACCTTCAAACATGACATTGTTCTGAGCAAGGTAGAAGAAAACCTCAGCCCAAACTTTCTCAGCTACGTCGTATGTCCTGTCAATGTCGTGTTCTCCATCCAACAAGATCTCTGGCTCCACAATCGGCACCAACCCGCTGTCCTGAAAAATGCAATTCGTGTGTAAATAGCTTGAAAGATTCCGATTTGACCTGTTTCTTGGGGGACAAGCTATGTTTATTTGTTACCTGTGAAATGGCAGCGTATCTAGCAAGACCCCAAGCAGCTTCTTTGACGGCCAGAGCAGATGGACCGTTGGGAATGCTCACAACAGTACGCCTAATCAACCATCGTAGACAAAATATCAGTATAAATCGGCCTGAGGCAAATAAAATCAGAATCGAGAGTACACGATTGCTCTATACCATTTGGCAAAACGAGCACCCTGTTGGTAGTAAGCAGCAGTTCGAGAGGCTAGACCATCTAGTCCTTGGCACCATGACTCATTGTTAGATCCAACAAGTGGCACCAAACCCTAATTCCATACAGAAAACTCTTTTAGATTCCTCAAATTTAGCACCATGTTGGTATGAATAAAGCATGCAATTAGTTTACCTTGTCGACTTTGATGCCGGGGACAATGTTCTGCTCGACGAGGACGTCGACCATTTTCTTGCCTTCGGTGGTAGACTGATAGAGAGTCTCCTCGAACAAGATTGCACCGGAGATGTACTGTCCGAGTCCTGGTGCAGAGACCAGTAAAGTCCTGTAAGCTTGACGGCTTGCCTCCGTGTTCTCTAGCCCTATCGAGTCTAAACGCTTCCCACAAGTCGCGTTCGACTCGTCCATCGCCAAGATTCCACGTCCCGGAGACGCAATTGTTTTCTACTCCGACCCAAAATCAAAAGAATATAATTAAATTGCATTATTTTCTTTGTTCGCAACTGTCCGATTTCGTCTTACCGAACTGAAAAATCAAACTATTTTACTTTTTCTTCTATACACGAACAGAGAGTAACTAAAAAATCAAAACCATACTGAAAAACATTCTTAATTAACCAATCTAAGCCGAAACTGAAACTAAAAAAAAATCTAAACGGTATACAGAACCAACCAAACAAAAGTAAAGTTAACTAGAAAAAACAGTAAAACAGAACAGAAGTCTGCTTATTAGATTCTGCAAAGGGGAAAACAGAACAGAATTCGTAAAGGTCCCTTTTCAAAAAGTAGAACAAAACAAGAGAGCTTCACGAGTCATGCAGATATGATAGGTGGCAGAGAAGAGGATATATGTGAACTAACCGCTGTCTTAACAAGCTCATCGGCGTAGGATGAAGCGGCACGGACGGTGAAGGAGGTGGCACGGTTACGGAGGACGAGGGAGGCAGAGGAAGGCTGACGGAAGAGAACGCTTTGGCCCTTGACCCATTCCGATTTGTCCAACACCGGAGATGCCTTGAGGAGTGAGGTTGATGCCATTTTTTGTTATCTCTTTTCTCTGCCTTTGGTTTGTTTGAGAGACTCACAGTAAAAGCTTATGACACCCAGCCTTATCTCTCACCACCTCACTCTCCCTCTTTTGGATTTATATTTCTCATCAGATCACTTATTTGAGGTTCTTGTGACCTTGCCAATTACATTCCGCCACCTGGACCCTCATCTTGTACTACTCACAATTCAAGAATATAATCTACACTCGTTTTTTCTTTTTTTCTTCAAGCATATAGAATCGATTCTCTTTTTATGCCCGTTGGTTACAATGTTTTCTTGATTTTTGTTTGCTCTATACGGGAAAAATGGAATATGTACCTAAACAGTAAAGATTCTTCCAAGACATTATTTCTTTTAAAAGTTTATAATTTGCTATGATAAATAGCATATTAGCATGTAGAAAAATGTATAAAAGCCTGAGGAATTAATATGTAGCACAGTGGACCTTAATATTAATTACTTTATAACTTATTTTCTTGAATTGCATGTCTCTTGTATTACTAGACATGTTGTCATGATGCTGAGCTTGACGACAGAAAACATAAGACAAACGCATCATATTCAATTGAAAATAGTGGCAACAGCTTATAATATACAAAAAGAGTGATTTGATAAGGGAAAGAAAAATCATGAGGTTGGTATCGTTTAAAATATTGTAAGAGCTGACGAGATTATCAGTTTAGTGAAGTCTAAATTCGACGGTAGAGAGGTTACCACGTTATCTACGTGCCTCTTCGTTGATCCTCTGACGTGCCACGTGTAACAGACTAAAAGATGCTAACACACCTTACACTAAAGGCCCTTCGGAGTCGACTAGAGGTTTTGTTAGGCTGGTCTCAACTCTCAACCATTGAGATGTAATCAATCTTAGTGTCTATAACTTAGATAATCAAAATCGTAAATATATGTGTAATCAAAATTTCTATGTTTTCTTGTAGAATTTGGAAGACGCAAGTATTTCTTGAATGACGAGTGAAGACAATAAACCCATTAAAAACCCCTTATAGAGTTTAGAGCCAAAGATTGCGTCAGAAAGTTACATTTAGAGAGAATGACTTGTGAGGACATGATTCCCTGCGTTTTCTTAAGGCTGAGGTTAAGTATTGAGATTTTAAGAGATTGTGAACTCTACATCAACGGTCAAGAGAGACAACAATCTCATCACAGCCATTCCACAACAGGTGGCCAAGTGGGTCGTGGAAGAACCTGTTTGTGCCGGTCTAACAGAGTTTCGAAATCTTAAACCGGGTTGTACCAGTTAAGGAGTAGTAAACCAAAAGAGAGTATCTGTTGTCAAATAAACACATACTTAACTTCATCTTTCACTTAAAAGTTTCAGCAAGTGACAAATCCGAGATTCCAGCAATCAGATCATCGATAATTCTCTTCTCCGCAGCGACTTGATCATCAACATTCAGTGGCTGTGGAAGGGGCTGGACTGTGGAAGAATCATGGAGTGCTTTCTTCAGCTGCAGCACCAACCCATCTTCCTCATCATCGTCCCCAACAATCTCCAGATCCCACACCTTGAAGATCTCTTGTGGTGTTTCTCTAACCGGATCCTCTGTAACATTAAAATCGTCCACATTGTCTAGAATGTATGTGCTCATGAAATCATCCTTGAAGACTTGAGAAGATACTAACTCTGGCTCTTCTTCCGCCTCACCATTGCTCACAGACCCATCTTCTTCTATTCCATGATCTGTAGTAGGATTCTCCACCGGTTCATGGGTTCCAATCTCTGCTATGGACTCTGGAAAATAATGATCTTGTAAAGAATTCTTTGACGGGTCTGATTCAAACGTTATCAAAGAGATAATCTCGCTGACTTCTTCATTCGATGAATTATTTTTACTGCTTAACGAATCAGCTTCTGATTCAAAGGTCCGTAGACCAATACACTCGGATTCAGTCATATCCTCGTCTGGAGACAGAACACTTGGAACAAACATGTCGGGATGAATATCGATGATTTCAGTTAAAGCATCTCTAAAAGTTCCCCAATTACTATTGTTATCTGAATCATCTGGAAAACTGTTGATACAGGAATCAGCCCAAGCTAAACATTCAGGAGAAAGATGTTCCTCGTTTCTCACGGAAAGAGAAACCTCTGCTGCGTCTTCTCCTTCAGCCATGGCTACAAAGCACATCCACATTAGAGGATAAAGACATAACATAGATTCTCCAAGACATATAACGAAACAGGGATGGTTAAAAATCCCAAATTGAAGCTAAACGGGAGCAGAAGACGCGAACTGAATTTAGAAACATGAAATGTCCAAGTCTGCGTTTTTTTCAAAACCAAAAGTGAAATATCTAATTTCTAAAATTCAAACTCACAAGAAGCGAAGACCACCGCAAACACATCGGTACATATAAATATAACGAATAGAATCAAACTGTATAAACGTAAAATACGCGAACAGTGAGACACTAAGTACACCTAATTGCATCATCAAGTCCAATCATTTACTGGCAAGGAAGCAATTAAGGAAATGACTAACCTTTATCGATACAAGAATCCCAGAAATCCCTAATTTCGGAAGAACAAAGACCAAGTAAACTAATTTTGAAGTCTCCGAGTCCTGACTCAATAGGAAACGACGTTGAGTTATTTTATTAATTAACTTGTGCCGAAAACGACGTCGTTTTGCGTACAAGTCGGGTAGAATCCTTTTCGTTAATAGGCCAAATATCTTTGAGATTTACAGAAAAGCCTCATACTTTGATACAAAACAAAGCACCCTCGATTATCTTTTTTTTTTTTTTTTTTTTTTTGTCTTTTGCATTTTATTTGATCAACATAGAGTCAACAAGATAGAATTCCTTTTTCGTCGTAACAGTTTTTGAAATTCAAAGAAAGTGATTCCGTTGGTAGATAAACAAACATGTCCCTAATTTCTTTTGGCAAATCTTAAAAAAGCCGAGTCATATGAAACTGGGTTGGCCTTAAAATAAGCCAAGAGACCAACAAAAGGTGCATTGATGTAAGTCGTCGGCTCCGTCTCACTTGCATTTGTCCGACCTCCAATGAATTTATCATTTGTGTCAGGTCCGCCGATTACCGCAGCTACTAAAATGTTAGGGTCTGGATTTGGTGACGCAAAATTTTTCCATCCTTGGGAGCATTTAATAGCCGTGGGATGAACTGTGATAGATGGTGAGGATGCACCGCGGTGGTGGATTTGTCGCGGATATCGATCACCGTACCCGATCATGTACGACATTTTCATAGGATTGTCTCCCAAAATGTAATCCACCTATACCAAAAATATTATCCCTGTATTGTTATCCCATCCAAACTCCAAGCAATTGAAATCGGCCCCAAAAGATTGACGATTGTCTACCAAGTATTTAATGTAAGAATCTTCACCGGTCGCTCTTCTAAGCCATGCAGCTCCCCATAATAACTCATCATGTATGAAACAACGTGAAGATTTAATTGGAATTAAAAACCAATCTAGATCGGTTTAATGTTACATAAGATATTCGAGAATGATATATAGTGATTACCTCGTATCCGTTTACACTACAATAAAATGGGCAAACAGCAAGTTTAACCTCGGGATTGTTGGTATAAGAACCTCTATGTGAATCGGCGTACTTAAACGTTTTTAAAGCATTATCGAGCAACACTTTAGAATAACCAGGATCAAATCGTTTGAACGCTATTGAGGCGGCTGCAAACGCAGCTGCCATTTCTCCTGCTAAATCAGAGGCCGGTTTTGGTGCTTCCACCGCGTAAGCCGTCCGTGGTGTGTCCATATCCTCCGGTCTCTCCCAACACTGATGATCCGGTTGTGCTTCTCCTACATAAGAAGTCGGTACAAACACCTTAAGTCAATTATCAATATATAGGTACTTTTTTTAAGATCACATAAGTCAAATTATTAACATCTGTCAAAAATGTAAAATAAAAGTCAATAGGTTATAATAGTCTATAGTACACCGGTCGTACTTGGACGAAGATGCGATTCGGGAGTTGCGAAACGGTCTTAAGGAGATAATCGGTGCCCCACCGGAGAGCGACGAGATTGTCCCGGAGATCTGCTGGGGACATGTAACTTCCGAAGTCGATAGCGCTCCACGCAAGCATCGTGGTCGTAAAAGCCATCGGAAAATGGAACTTAATGTTGTCCCCGGCGTCATAGTAACCACCAACGAGGTCGGCGTTGAGGTTCTTGCCGTCGTTGAGTGCGGAGTTACGGCGCCACGTCATCCTTTGATCTCTAGGAAGAATCCCAGAGCGTTGAACTTTCGAAGAAGATAATTGACTTTGTGAGAGCATCAGAGTAGTCGTGAGAGATCGCCGTTGGTAGGAGGATGAGGAGGAGACCTATGGAAGACCAAATCGATGGCTTCATCGTTTTTTCTTTTAGGGTTTATGATCAGAGTTAACTGTATTATGAGACGATGCGTATGCATGCAAATATATAAACTTTTCCTCATTTTTAATATGGAAACTTTCTTAAACATAGAAAACAAAACAAATGTGGATTTGTTTTACCACAACTGGCACTCCGAAAAACAGATGATCCAATCTACCAAATCTATCTATAGAAAAAGATTATTACTAGAATAGTATTACTAGTTTATCTTGAAAATTATATATATTAGAAAAATATAAAAACTTATACTAATTTCCAAAGATATAAATTAGAAAAATATCATTTGTTTACAAAGATATTGATCTAAATATAATGTCTAAGAATAAAAATTAGGATTATATAGTTTAAGCTATTTGTTTGAAAACAGTAGAGAATTCGAGGTGTAGCTAGAAGACTATTTTGAATATATATATATATATATATATATATATATATATATATATAGTTAAAACATGCATGCATGGATCCTTACCAAACCAATGCGTATTGCTTACTTATCAAATTAACCAAGGTACGTATATACGTAAACCAGAGGTTGTAGGCTCTATCGTGTGTCTATAAAATATGAACCCTAAAGTCCCCAAATGCCAAAATAAGAAATCCCACCAAGTCCTAATTATAAGTTATATAATCAAATGTAAATTGTATAAGAACAAATCACAAGAAAATGTTGAATTTATAATTTACCATTGTTTATGTTTTTCTAATAATATAGTAAAATACCCATTTAAAAATAGAAAAATGTTTAAAGCAGTTCGTTTATATTTTATTTGAAGAATGAATATGTACATTATCAAATTTTGCTAGAAATTTGGAAAAGAAATGAAAATCAAGAGAAGTTGGGGTTGCTTTTAAAGTAGGCAAAGACACCAACAAAAGGTGCATTGATGTACGTCGTGGGCTCCGTCTCGCCAGACCTTCTCCGACCTCCAATAAATGTATCGTTCATGCCTGGTCCACCAATAACCGCACCTATAAGAATGTTGGGGTTTGGATTGGGCGATGCGAAAATATTCCATCCTTGTACGCACCCAAAAGGAGTCGGATGAGAAAAGAAAATTAATAAATAATCCTTAAAAAAAAAAGTTCTCTCTCTACAGAGCGATAAAGCAAAACCCCCTTTCTTTCAAACCGCCGTTGCCGTTCACGGCGGCGGCCAGCCTTCTTTTCCGATGGGTGGCAAAAAACGCCGCTCCATCACCAAGCTACCTCCACCTAATCTTCCACCAAAAGTCCTGGACCCCTCTGCTGGCTCTTCGTCTCCAGCTGGATCCTCTAAAGAGAAGACTTCACCGCCAAAGGTGAACTCTACAAATCCTCGATTCGACTCATGGCCGCTAACACCTCCTTGAGTCAAATCTCTGCCGAATCTGCGATTCCAATATCAGATCTGCAAGTTTCGAGTCTCTCTCAAACCCAGATTATTGAAAATGATGTCTCTGGTCAAGAGGATACATGATTTCCTCACCAAGCAAACCTGGCTGAAGCTTTTCAAGGGTCCATCCGAGAAGATGGCTAAGAAAGGCATTCCTTTTGTCCTTGATTCGGGTGAGCTTTGTGTAAAGATCCCAAATGAGGTCATTACGAAACCACAAACGTTGGGAGTCTTTTATCATTGGTCAATTTCATGGAAATCTTCCACCCGGGGCCCTCCATGCAATTTTCAATGGAATCTGGAGCAACAAGTACCGAGACATCACAATCTCAAAGTTGGGTCCTCGTTCGGTTCTAATCGCATTCCATCTCCCGCAACTCGAGCTAGAGTTCTAAGTCAAGGCATTTGGCATATAGAGGGACAATCTATGTTTGTTGCTTGAATGGGAGCCAGGTTTGACACCGGTGATGCCTCGAGCTTCATAGCTCCGGTGTGGCTTGAGTTCAGAGGGGTTCCGCCACACTTTTTCTCAATTGAAGGATTTGAGCATGTAGCGAGGATGCTTGGACATCCAGTTCGCTGCCACCCCTCCACTATCAATATGACTAACATGGAGGTTGGAAAGGTCCTCACAATTATTAATCCAACAAAATCTCTTCCAGAGGCGGTAAATGTTCGGTTCTTTCTTGGAGAAATCCACCGTGTCATGGTCTCGAGCCCTTGGCTTCCACCACTCACTTCGCCAACAGGTTGGACACACCATTAGGAGATGCCCTACAGCTCCAATTACATGTGTGGGTTGTAACTCAACTTCCCACTCCTCAGACTCTTGCCCACGAGCAAAGCAAGACGCTTCAAAGAATAAAAAAAATCAAACCTTTAAGAAGAAGATTGTGATCACGGACCGGGAGGATACAGATAAGTCATCAGCTCCGGAAAGTACTCACTCTGCGCATAAAAAGTCGACACCCAAGCAGAGGAAACAAAACCGAGCTGATGTGTTAAAAAAAGATCAGGAGAAAGCTAAGTCTATAAAAGGCAAGGCTGCTGTGAGAGACTCCTCTCGTGCAGTAACTACAGATCATCAAAGGCTAAATGGTGGTAAACTCATTGTTGATATTGGTCTAGAAAAATTGTCAAAGATTAAAGGAAAGTCGACTAAGAATTCTTCCAGGGACCATGGCCACTCTAAGGTTGCTTCGTCTAGTAAGAGTAACCCCAAAAGCACTTCTTCTACCTTGGATTCCTCAGGATCAGACGAGTCTTCTTCACCTCCATCAAGCTCGGGAGAGAGCTATCCTCGGAAGAGGAAGAAGATTCTCCCTATACTATGGTTCTATCTAAAAGCAAAAAAAGACAAGAGCGAAATACCACGGGAAGAAGTCCCCGAAGTCTACAAATCTTTAATTATGGTAGACACCTTTTGTTGGAATATTAGGGTTTTTAACAAATCTGTAAAGCGGCGTTGCTTTAAAAATTGGCTAAGGCGTAAAAGGCCTTCTTTTGGATGTCTAATTGAGACTCGGACAAGACTTCACAAGTCTCAGAAATATATAAAGTCGGTGTTTCCTCGTTGGAATTTTGCGGGCAACTACGAATTTGCAGAGCTTGGTCGAATTTGGGTAATTTGGGATCAGTCAGTAAAGCTTACTATACACTCAAAGTCTAAGCAGATGATCACTTGCATTGTTTGCCTTCCTCACTCGACTAAGGAGGTTGCTATCTCGTTTATATATGCGGTAAATTGTAAGTATGGGCGCAGGGATCTTTGGGCAGAGATTCAGGTCCTTGCAAACGATCCGATCATATCAACTAAGCCATGGGCTGTCCTTGGGGATCTTAATCAAACTCTACACCCATCCGAGAGTTCCTCGGGAACGACTCGTATTACTAGAGGTATGTCCGATCTAAGAGACTGTTTACTTCTTGCTGGATTGGAGGATCTTTCTTTCAGAGGGCACTTGAATACTTGGTGGAATAATCAAGAAGCAAACCCAATATCTAAGAAGTTGGATAGGATTTTGGTTAATGATATTTGGAAGCTTGAGCATCCTCACAGTTATGCTTTGAATTTGGTGACTTGGAAGTCTCGGATCATAAAGGCGCATGTCGACTTTGGGAAACAGGGAAAAAAGGTAAAATCCCTTTCAAAGTCTCTCATTTCTTATTTCAAAGCATAAAGATTTCCTCCCTAGTGTGGCAGTCTCTTGGCATGGAGCTCATATATATGGATCCTCTATGCTAAGACTCTCAAAAAAGCTGAAGTTATTAAAGGGAATTTTGAAAGACCTGACCAGGGAGCATTTTTCTGACTTGGAGAAAAGAGTTAAAGAGGCGCAGGATTGGCTATCCATTTGTCGTAACAGTGTTATGAGCGACCCTTCTCCAAACCTTGCGTGTGTGGAGAAAAAGGCTCATAAGAAGTGGCTTGAATTGGTGACGGCTGAGGAGAAATTCTTGTATCAAAAGTCTAGAGTTAAATGGGTAGAGTGTGGTGATAGCAACACAGCATATTTTCACAGAATGGTGGCAACGAGAAGATCGATCAACCGGATACACTATCTCGCTTGATAATCGGGCACAAGATTTGAGTATTTGGAGGATATCAAATCGCACTTCGGTGGCTTTCTTTGAAATGATATTTGCAACTGATCCGCCTCCCCGATGATACTGGATAAACAGTTCATTAGATCGCTTACCTCATTTAGGTGTGATGAGGTTTCAAAGGTCGCTCTTCAGTGTAGTAAGCGATGAAGAGATTAAAAGAGAAGTCTGGGCTCTCCCAAGAAATAAATCTCCAGGCCCTGATGGGTTTACCGGTGAGGTTTTGAGTACTGCGTTGGATATCTGTGGTTAGGACTGCACGAAAGCTGTTAAATAATTTTTCACATCTGGTCAGATTCTAAAACAGTGGAATTCGACAGCAATCACTCTTGTACCTAAGAAGACTGAATCAGTCAGTTTGGAAAATTTTAGACCAATTTCCTGCTGCAATGTGGTTTACAAGGTTATCTCAAAGATCCTTTCAAGAAGTTAATGGAGAGTTATGCGGCTATTTCAAGGGTAAAAGGGGTTTAAGACAAGGTGATCCTCTCTCTCCTCCTCTTTTTGTCATTGCAATGGAGATCTTCGCGGCCCTGCTGAAATCAAAATATGAGGAAGGCAGTATTGGCTATCACCCTTTGGGACGAGACCCCAAGATCTATCATCTTGCTTTTGCTGACGATCTAATGGTATTCTTTGATGGTCAAAGGGAATCACTCCAAACTATCACCAACACTCTGGATCAGTTTCAGACTTTATCGGGCTTATCTATGAATCGAGAGAAATCAGCCATCTTTCACTCTGGTCTGAACCCAGAGGAAGCTGAAGCTTTTGCTCAGTTTGGCTTCATGCCTGGTTCATTTCCGTTAAGATACCTTGGTCTGCCTCTGCTTCACCGAAAGCTTCGCAGGGCAGACTACTCTCCTTTAATCGATAAGGTAACAACAAGGTTCACTTCTTGGTCAACCAAGTTTTTGGTTGAAAAACTTGGTTGACCAAGAAGTGCTTATTGGGAAACGGTGAAAAAGCAAGTTTTTGGTTTGATAACTGGTGCTCTCTTGGAATACTGTGGGATTTTATTGGCCATATCGGACCGAGAAGGCTGGGAATAGCTATTGATGACTCTGTCGCTGACGCGTGTGGTCCGAATGGCTGGTACCTGCCATCCCCCCGTACAAGATACCCCAAATTTGTGGAGCTGAGAAGGGTCTTGACATACATGGAACCTCCGTCCCCCTCTGTTGGGGCTGACGAATTCACTTGGGGTCTCGAGGGAAGTAGAAAGCCATTCTTCTCGACTAAGGTAACTTGGAACCATTTAAGACCTTCAGAGGAGAAAAAGCCATGGGCTAAAGTTGTTTGGGCAAAACATTCTGTCCCTAAGCATGCTTTCACGTTCGGATTGCTAACCTTGATAGGTTGCCAGTGAGGGCCAGATTAGCAGTTTGGGGATCGAGAATTTCTCCATCATGTTGCCTCTGCAAATCTCACGTGGAATCAAGAGACCACCTCCTCTTGCATTGTCGTTTCTCGGAACAGGTTTGGTCGAAGGTGATGTCTCGTCTTCTCTCCCAAACATGTTTGTTTGCTGATCGGGGAACTCTTATATCTTGGCTCTCTTCAAGATCACCAGATATCTCTACAACTCTCAAACGCATTGCTTATTCAAGGCGACCATATACTTTCTGTGGCGAGAACGTAACAACCGATTGCATAACTCGATCTCCGCCCTCTCATTTGGTCTTCTCTCGATTAAAGTATAAAAGATACTCTTCTGGCTCGACGGCATCTAAAAGGGTGCAGCCGCCTCTTATCTCAATGGTTTACTAGGGCCTAAACGCCTAGCTCTACAACAAGTTGTCCGCTTAGTTTCATTTGGCTTTTTAATTTTTTTTTGTGTCAATGAAGCAATGTGCCCCTAAAGCTCTTGTAAACTACAATCTTTTACTATTGGTAATATTATTCACAATTTATCAAAAAAAAAAAAAAGGAGTCGGATGAGCGGCAACGGACGGTATAGACGAGACACGGTGGTGGATCTGTCGCGGGTACTGCTCCCCATACCCAATCATGTATGACAACTTCATTGGATTATCTCCCAAAACGTAGTCTACCTACAACATTAAAACAAAAAAAAACACAATAAACATGAAAAGAATTATAATCTTATGATATTAGAGATTTTACATAATGGCCAGCTAATTGACAATGCGGCGGAGAGAATCGGGTTGAACCATGAGGTTACCGCAATGGAGTTGTTGAGAGGATTTAGAGAGGTGATCGGCGTAGGTAAGGAGGAGGAAAGAGAGTGCGGCCGTGTTCTGAAGCTGACTGCTTCCGTGTTTGTAAAGGAGACCGCCGGGAGTGTAACTCATGTGTGGACCTGTCGTTTCCGGCAAAAATGCACACATCATTTCCTCTGCGGTATCTTTATATACTGCTAATGCTGTCTCATTCTTCTGAAATACTTCCTGTTTAACCAATTTTATTTTATTTTTATTTTATATTTTGATGTCGTGGTTTGAAAATCATATATATAGAGAAATTGGACCAAACCTTAGCAATGAGAACATTAAGACCCCCAATTTTGTTGTCCCAGCCAAACTCCAAGTAATTGACATCTTCACCAAAAGCTTGACGATTGTTCACCAAGTATTTCAGATAATTATCTTTACCCGTTGCTCTTCTCAGCCACGCAGCTCCCCATAGCAACTCATCCTATATATATATATATATATATATATATATGAAACTAAAACCAATCAACACTTTTCAGAAATAAAAAAGAAGATTTACCTTATATCCATTAACACTACAGTAAAACGGGCACACGGCTTTGTTCACTTCCGGATTATCGGTATAACAACCTCTATGTGAATCTGCGTACTGAAACGTTTGTACGGCTTTATTGAGCAATGAATTAGAATATTTAGGATTTGATTGTTTGAATGCAATTGAAGCGGATGCTAAAGCTGCCGCGATTTCACCCGCTAAATCCGAGGCAGGATTTGGTGCATCTATGGCGTAAGCGGTTCGTGGCGTGTCCATATCTTCCGGTCTTTCCCAACAATGATGATCCGCTTGTGCTTCACCTACCTACACCATTTCAATCATATATTGTTACTGTGAATGCATTTGAATTATTTATGTATTTTTTCCATTTAAACCCGTGATTTCTTACCTAAAGTTATTTACATAAGAAGAAACTAATCAGCAGAAATTTATTAATACTTCTTTTCAGTGATGGCATACACCAGTGACCAGTTTAATTCTGTCTTTATCAACATACCTTGGAGTTTTTTTTAATCAAAAACATTATAAAATTGTAAAACAGTTATTTAATATAAACAAATATTATACTATAATTAATTGTTATGTCCGTGACAATCAGATGCATGATTAATTGTAAACAAAAACGACGCGTCGTGGGTTTCTACATACTTGCACGAAAATGCGATTAGGGAGTTGTGAGACGGTCTTAAGGAGATAATCGGTGGCCCACTTGAGAGCTACGAGATTATGTCTGAAATCATGCTGAGACATGTAACATCCGAAGTCAATAGAGCTCCACGCAAGCATCGTGGCCGTAAAAGCCATCAGAAAATGAAACTTAACGAAAAAGAGGATTGATTTTGTAAGAGCATCGGAGTAGTCGTGAGGGATCGCCGTTGGTAGAAGGAGAAGTATAAAAACGATTGAAAAGTATAACGATGGTTTCATTTTTCCAAAATTTATTAGGACTTGGTGGGATTTCTTGTTTTGGCATTTGGGGACTTTAGGGTTCATATTTTATAGACACACGACAGAGCCTGCAACCTCTGGTTTACGTACATACGTATTTTGGTTAATTTGGTATGCATTGGTT
The DNA here is from genome assembly GCA_028015245.1 of Cardamine occulta. NCBI lineage: Eukaryota > Viridiplantae > Streptophyta > Magnoliopsida > Brassicales > Brassicaceae > Cardamine > Cardamine occulta. The sequence continues at coordinate 508,561 of CM051386.1, forward strand.
TGGTAAGGATCCATGCATATGTTTTAAATAAAATATATCTATATTCAAAATAGTCTTTTAGTTTTACACCTTAAATTCTCTACTGTTTTCAAACAAATATCTTAAACTATATATAATCCTAATTTTTATTCTTAGACATTATATTTAGATCAATATCTTTGGAAACAAATTATACTTTTCTAATTTATATCTTTGGAAATTAGTATTAAGTTTTTATATTTTTCTAATTTATATAATTTTCAAGATAAATTAAGAGTATTCTAGTAATAATATTCTAGTAATGTTTTTTTCCTATAGATAGATTTGGTAGATTGGATCATCTGATTTTCGGAGTGCCAGTTGTGGTAAAAAAGAATCCACATTTGTTTTGTTTTCTATGTTTATACATGTAGAAGTTCGCTGTATGTTAATAACTTAATATTCTGCAAAGGGGGCCAATGACTAATGAGAACAAAAAATAAATAAATTAGATGAATCATCATTTGGTAATTAATCTAATAAATCAGTAACTTACAAGTATAAGAGGGTAAACAGACTGGGGAATGAACGCAGGATGTTTTTGTTGAATTGGATGAGGTGCACAAAATTTCCGGAAGATCTATTCTTTATTATGGATTTTGTTAAATTTATTTCCAGAAAATAATTAAAATGTAAGTATCAACAAATAAAGTTTTAAAATTAAAGTAAATTTTGTTTCATTTCTTGTTTCGCCAAGACAATTATATCATAAACTAAAAAAACACGAATGAACGTAAAGTGATTAGTAAGGCGAATTTGATCAGAAAAGGCACTAATCAAGAAAAAGGCTATCAATCAAAGTACTTTTTTTGAGAAAACAATCTGAAGACAAAAACTTTTGTTCATTTTTTAATTTTTTTTAATAGGTCAGTAGAAAACGTGCGTACATTATAAACAGAACAAGTAAAAACCCTTTTTGTATACCGTATCTTGTTTGTTCTGTTCCATAAGGCCATCATGGTCTTTATTTTCTCTACACAATGTCTACCTTGTTCTGTTAAATCTTATTGTATGATTACATTTTATAGAAAGCACATATTTGTTCGTTTCAAAGCACATATTTGTTCGTTTCTATCCCATCATCTATCGTTGTAGTTTCCACAATTGTCGCGTTGTATAGTACTATCTTAAAAATATTTAATTTCAAGCATATCCAAACTGAAGCAAATTTCTTTCTAAAGAATACGTAAATTAGTACCTCCATTTATTAGTGTCTGTGACCAACCGCTTTTATTAGGTTTAGTTGCAGGGTAGTTTTCGATTATTTTCCTGCTATTTTATAAAATCCAGTTATAAATTTGTTGACCATACTAGTATATGAATCATTTGTACAATCATAGACCGATAAATACAACCATATAAGTTGAAGTAATATAGAATCTATTCGAAAGAAAATTTGTATCGAATCTAATCAAATTCTTTTTAACTATATATAACTTTGTAGTATATATTTCTTAACCAGTATGAAATTCATATATCGATTAGAGGTTCGTAAAAATAATATGGATGAGATTTATCGTTAAAAATAAAAACAAATGTGTACCAGTTTTCTTTAGCAACCACAACTAGTATACATATATATATATATGATAGAAATAAAAATAAAAATGATAATCAGGTAAATAATCCGAATGAGTTATTCGGATCAATTTTTGCAAAGAAAACAAAATCTGAAGTATTAATACTTGTTCCTTCTCCTTCTTTGGTTCGGCAAGATGAGAGACTCTTTGTAAAAAAATGAAGTCCCATTTTCCTGGAACTAAAGAATTAGTTATACCCCAGGATTGGCTGCAAAGTAAGCCAATACGCCAACGAAAGGAGCATTGATGTAAGTCGTGGGCTCGGACTTGCGGAAATCGGACCGATCATCTTCGTACTTATCGTCCTCTCCGGGCCCACCTACCACCGCTCCAATCAAAACGTTCGGGTTTGGTTCGGTCGAATTAAAATAAACCGACCCGTCTTTGCACCCGATGGCTCCTGGCTGATCCACGTTCGACGGCAATGATGAGCCACGGTGGTGGATTCTCTTTGGATACTTCTCTCCATAGCCGACCATGTATGATAATCCCATCGGATTCTCCCCCAAAATATAGTCCACCTTCAGTTTCCAAAATATAAAACCAATAAATATTTAATACTACAATTACATAAATAATGAATTTGGAGGATTAAAAAAACAAATTATTATTCGATAAATACTGTTTTCCGTATAGATACTTATTTATTGCATCGGCCGTCAAAACAGAAGAAGATATTTATTGCATCGGACATCGTGAAAACTAAATATTCTTTTCATTTTTATTTCCCGCATGCAATAAAAGTCTGGTTAAGTGACTCAAACGTCAGAAAATATCACTCAACTCAAGACTAGATAATCTGAAATATACTTTTATCAAAAAAAAAAACTGAAATATAGCCTATAGGCTAAACAATCACTGAAAAACTTAAACCAAAGCAAGTCAGACCGGTCTAACCTGTTTCTTGGCGAGACCGCGGAGATAATTAGGAGGGACGACAAGGCTGCCGCAACTGAGGGAGAGAGAGCTTCTAGAAAGATATTGAGCGTAGACAAGGAGGAGGAAAGATATGGTGGTTGCATGTTGCAGCTGGCTTCCTCCGGGCTTGTAAAGTAGACCGCCGGGAGTATACTCAACATGCGCTCCTGCTGATTCCGGGACCAGACTACACATGAAGCTCTCCGCCGATGCCTTGTACGCCTCTAAGTTGTACATATTCCCTTCTACCACTTCCTGTACCAAAATTAAAATCAATCCTCAATTTCATCGGTTAGGTTATCATACCGGGCTACTTTTTAACCGGACCACTTTGGATTAACGTACAAGAAAAGAAAAGAGCATAACCTTTACATGCACGTGCAAGACTCGTGTTTCTATTACTTTAACTAGAGTATATTTAAAGTTAATTTCAATTCGATCACATAACTTTGAGGTCAATTTGAATTTGGATGTAACCTTTGAAACGAGAACATTAAGTCCACCAACTTTGTTGTCCCAGCCAAACTCGTCGACGTTCTCGCTAGCACCAAACGGCTCACGGTTACTCTCTATGTAATTAAGGTAGCTTTCATCACCGGTCGCTTTTCTTAGCCAAGCTGCTCCCCACAATAACTCATCCTTAAAAAAAAAAATGATCACCAAGAATTTTTTTAAATTATTCATAAATAAATATTGTTGCATGCTAGCTTCTTTAGTGATACAAATTTTAAATTTGTTTGTTTACCTGAAATCCGTTGAAATCGCAGTAAAATGGACAAACGTCATTTTTGATATCCTCATTGCTGCTATATGCACCACGATACATATCAGCAAACTGAAAAGACTTTGCGGCGTTTTGGAGCAATGTATGAGAATAGCCTGGATCTGATGACCGGAAAGCAATCGAAGCAGCTGAGAAGGCCGCCGTGATTTCTCCGGCGACTTCAGAAGCCGGATTCGGAGCATTAACGGCGTAAGCCGTTCGTGGTGTATCCATATCTTCGGGTCTTTCCCAGCAATTATGATCTGCAATTGGATCACCTACCTATCACAAGTTTGTTTATTTTTTTCTACTTTAGTTAGTTTTCATATCAATAATAATATTATTAATGAATAAAATAAGAAATATACCAAACAACATCAACATCAACATCATATATGATGTCTGATTTCTCTAATATGTCGAACAAAGTAAATTGAATGATTCTGAGGAATAAGTATCTGTCATCGCATCTCAACTCTAATTATTAAATGATCATATATTGATGTAACGTCCTTCGAATCGAATTCTATAACCCATTCACTAATTTTTTTTGTAGGTGTATTATTGAATTATCATTATCCGTTCGTTGCAACTGTAGTCAACAAAAGTTATTGGTGTAGGTTCCCAATAAAATGGCAGAAATATAATCGAAAAACCCTTCAACTAAAACTAATAATAGCAGTGGGTCATCTTTGTATTTAGTATTTACTAGTACCAAGTACGGACAATATAAAACCAAAACTAAATCGACATTACGTTGCCAACAAATTAATCATTCGATGTTATGCTACGTACTGGACTTTGTCAATTGTCATTCACAATAACTACTTTAATTTTTGTAATCGATTTTTATTAATGATATATTCGTATTGAAAAAGAAATAAAATAAAGGAGAAGAGAGAAGTAAGGGCCCAAAAAAAAGGTGTGACGCAACGACAAAAAAAAAAAGTTAATTGCAGAGAGTCCAACCAAAACACCCACTCACGGGCAGTTTCATCTGTTTGCAACCGAAACGAATCAGTTTCCTAAATCTTAGCGATTTAATTCCCCAAATTACCCCTCACCATAGTTGCATATTCACTAAAAATGCCACTCACCAGCGGAAACAAACAGTTACGAAATTGAATTGGCATTAAACCGAGAACTAACCTGGACGAAGATGCGGTTAGGTAGCTGAGAAGCCGATTTGAGGAGGTAATCAGAGCCCCACCGGAGAGCGACGAGGGAGTTACGAAGCTCCGTCGAAGGCATAAGTTCGCCGAATTCAATTACGCTCCAGGCGAGCATTGTGGTGGTGAAAGCCATCGGAAAATTGAATTTGACGTTATCTCCGGCGTCGTAGTAACCGCCGGTTAAATCGATGTTGTGTGTCCAACCGTCACTCAGACCGGAATTCCGTCGCCACGTCATACGCTGGTCGTTTGGAAGGTAACCGGAGCGCTGGCCTTCGAAGAAGAGGATTGATTTGGAGAGTGCGTCGGAGTAATCGTGATGGTTCGACGACATTGTCTGACGGAACAGGAAGAAAAAGAGGAAGACAAGTGAGAGAGGGTATAAATGTAATTTCATAGTATCTTGATCGGCGTCGGTGGTGGTGGTTTTGACTTAGGAGTGAGCGGCTTATTTCTGTGACTGATCCGTGTTTGTAACTACGATAGTGTCACGAGATGTGTTTATATATAAGTCGCAAATTTTCGCATATTTTTCTTTTTAATATTACTAACCGTAGAAATAAGTAATTATGTGATTTAGGGAGTCATTGGTAGGTTCGTAATATTAAAGAATTTAGATAATTTTAAAGTTTTCATATTTATTTTTTAACCAGTCAGATTTTAATAAAATTTTTTTTCAAAATCTACAAAATTTAATTTAAAGTCTTTTTTAAAGCTTTTAGTTTAACTTTTTTTTGTTTGCCGATGATTTTAGTTTAACTTTTTAAAATTTCAAAAATTAGAATTTTAAGGATCTAAAAAACTAAAGTTACGTAACAAATGCCAAATATTTGTTTTGTTTTGTTAATTAAGCAAAAAAATCAATTCAAATTCAAAATAAATAATTGGTTACATTTGGAAATTAACGTATCAGTCATTAATAATAGAGATTTTTTACAAACTATCATATTTATGTTTTTTTATTTGAAAAATACCCTCTTCATTTATTTATTTTAAATCAATATTTTAATATATATGATATGATAATTTTACACTTATTTAATTTACAAGTCATTTATTTTTAATAAATAAAAACGAATTTTTTAAATAATGTTATTATTTAAAAACGTTTTGAGATAAATATGTTTTATTAATTTTATATAATAAATCTACTTAAATAACTATTTGAAGCATAAAAAAATTAAAACATAAGCTTTTTTCATGATTACTCTAACTAAAGCTCTTTGCCTTCAACATTCATGTACAACAACACATAAAACAAAAATAGAGCATTAGCTCGCATAAAAAACATGAATCAAATATGCATTATTCAACAAGAGAGAATAAAACATTCGTTTGAATTTCATTTGATAAAAATAAAAAAAATTATTATTTCTCACCTAAAAAATAATTGTTTAGAAGTTTATTGAGTTTAGAAAAATTGGTCTAGAGAACTGTTTCGTCGAAGATGAAGATGTTGTGATTTTTTCAGAAATTTTGTATTTTAGTCAATTAATAAGAGATATTTAAGAGATTTTAAAGAGATTTTCTTTATGTTTTTGCCAAATAAAATCTTTATTTTTTCTGTAATATAAAAGATATACTCGATTTTATTTTTTTAAATTAATTTTTTTCCTATAGATTATATTCACTTTTAAAAAGGTATTTTAGTAAAAAAAATAGTATTTTCTTTTACAAATATATTAAATAAAGAGAAAATATTTTTCAAATTAAAAAAAACTGAAACAATATATTTTACAAAATTTCTCTTAATAATAATACATCCAATTCTTTTAAGTTATATTTGAAAATTACCGTAACAATCCTTAATAATAAATAATACAGTTAATTCTTTTAATTCTTTTACTCCCTCCGTATTAGAAAGATTGATTTTCTAACTTTTTTTTTATTTTTAAAAAAATTAATTTTCTACACTTTTAAATATATTTTTAGTAGTTAATGTTAGTAAATTATAATTTTCAAAAAATATTAATTGAAAATGTTTTAATTGTTAAATTTCTATTGGTGTATAGATATGAAAAATTGTTTAAAGTTAAAAAATAATGCATTTATTATTAAACATTTATTGTTTTTTAAACTGTGAAATACTTAGAAAATTAATCTTTCTAATATAGTGGGAGTAATAAAATCAAAATAAAAACAATTCAGAATAAATAATAATTTTTGTGATTAATTAGCATATAAATATCAGTGGATAACTATTATTAGTACGTAATAATTGATCAATTGATAAAAACAATTCAAAATAAATAATAAATTTTATGATTAAATAGTTTATACATGTCAGTGGATAGCTATTATTAGAAAGTAATAATTGATAAATTGGTAAATTGTTGCAAAATTTAAAATTTAATAAGTAATAAATGAATGTCTACACCAGCAATTATGTGATAAATATATTTTTTTTCTTACATTCCTTAATTTAATAACTAAAGAAAATTGAATTTCTGTATTTTGTTTCCTAAAAAATTAAGAAAATTTATTTATGAGTTTATGTCATTAATACAATTGAAATATGGTATGATCAAATTTATTTATTTAATATTTATGTGACAGTTTCTAAAGTTTTATCCCTAATCAGTTTTTTAAAAATATTTAAAATAACTGTTTTTATGGTTGTTGTTACCAATCAGACTAGAGTTTACTAGTAGGATACAAATAGAGTTTAAATATAACTCTTTCACCTTTATGTTGGATAAAGGTGGAACTTCATAGTTATATCGTCCAAATTTTAAGAAGTAACAAAAGATATACCAGAATATTAAGCTTATTACACAAGTGAAATTCCGACTAAATTTTTTGTATTAGGGAAGTATTATGCAATCTTGGGTGAAATTATTTAGAACTAATTTAATAAGAAGTAAAGTCAATTGTGCGTGTGCCAGCACTACCGACAAATAAAATTGGGGGTGAGCACGAGAGCAAGCCTATGGTGTTACTGTTTTGTTTTTTGCTATATCATAAACCAAAATCAAAATTATATTTTATTTTCTGTTTCTAATACCTCTTTAGGAATAGTGGAATACAAAGAGCATTATAAATGTAAACTACATTTTATAATGAATAAACGACAAAAAAAAAAGAAAGAGAGGATAGTTTAAGCGACGGGATTAGCATAATAAAGATTGTTTACTCAGTGTCATAAATCGATAAGCAAAAAAAAAAAAAAAAAAATCAGAATCTCGCGACTATGTAGGACCCGCTCGATACTGTAATATACTAATATGGTTCGGGCTTTGCGCTTAAGCGTTAAGTTGCTAAACAAGTGGAAGTAGAGAAGTAGGTTTACAGGAATTCACAATTTTCCTAGATTCTGCACCTTTTTTCAGTGAGTTACCTATTTTCTCGATATGAGTTATTATACCTATTAAGAAAACATTATCCGATTATGTATTTACTAGCGTCTCGCCGCAAATGATTTTAGCCTTTAGCGTTCATGAAACACTCACTATCTCTACCCCATACCATATTTTTAAACACAATGTTTTAATGAGTATAATAACTATATATTGAAATCTAATCATAACTCTTGAATATTCATTTTGAAATTTAAATTGTAATCGTTAGTTAAACAATGAAAGTTAAAATCCTCTATTTTTCGTTGTATAATTTAATATGATGATAAAACAGAGAAAATATATCTGAAAAGAAAAAAGCTCTATCATCTCCATCTTCAAATGAGCAAAACCCATATAATTAGCCTCCTTACAAAGCCAACCAATTAACTACAGGATTCAATTGGTGAAAAGCAAAAAATAACGAATAAAAACACAACATATTTGCAGTTAAAATTACAACAAAGGAATCAAACCTATGGTTTGAATGTTTAATTCATTAGTAGACGGGATTCTTTTTCTTGCTAAACGACATATAGACCGAATCTTGAACCCAGTGATCAGAGAGGTCTTAGATGGTGTCGCGACATTGTGGATATATTTGAACCCAATCTTTTGATAGTACAATTTTATTTGAAAGGACAAAAATAAAATGCTTTTAAAAAAAAAAAATTGGCACCAATGTCGTGCTTATACAAATTTATAGTACGTATGGCCCATGATAATATGATATTATTTACTTATGTTTGTACGTATATCATAGTCTGGAGTATGGACCGTATCAAAAAGTGCGGATGGAGGATGGTCTATCCATACCGAACTTAACCGTAATTAGTTAACTGTTAGGCGTGTAAAAAATAAAAATATCAAATTTACGATTCATTATATTTAATTTGTGCTAAAAACATATCTTAAGTAAACATAATAGAAATACAACGTATATATTTGGGGGACTTTGCCATTTGCACAAGCAATATATAATCTCTTATTTTTGCCTTATCCTTTATTGATCATTTTTTCTCTTTTCCTCAGAAAATCTTATCTTTACGCTTACATGAATTTTTTGTTCCCTAGGTAAATTATCTTACATCATATCATATATATGATATTATATTATATTGTCCGAAACATCAATTTTGTCGAAAAATCTTAGGAGAGAAATGAAGACTCCACTGACAAAAACAGATTTGATGGCTGGTAGATAAAAATAAATAAATAGACTTAGTATCAAAAACATATAAAAAAAAAATAGTGTCTTTATAAAAAAAAAACAAAAAATATGGATGTGAATGTTTTACAACTGATTTTACAGATTAGTGAAAAATATTACGAATTGTCGAGCTAACAAGTAACAACTAGCAGGCATTAGCTAATACAAAGATCCCTGACAAATCTGTCTTATTTCACGACAAGTGACTCTACTACGTATGGAGATCTGAGCATGTTGTGTGTTATATTTGATGTGTATCACGTTGTCCATACTATATTGACAGATAAATGACCTAAAAAGAAATGAAATCTCTGTTAACAAAGAAAAAAAAAGAAAGAAAATGAAATATTGTTTGAGGATTTGGTTTACAAAGAACAGTAGCTTATGATGGAATTCATATTGGGCTCAATGTAGGTTTAGTTTATTATTGGGTCTTGAAAGCCCATATATTAACAAACCAATTGCTGACGTCATTCCAAAGAGAAAAAAAATCTCGTCTCTCAAGTTCGTTCGGAGCATACACAACACAATCCTGGTTTGTCGTCGGAGATCAGCTGCTAGTCACCACCGTGTCAGAGGTATAGATTGTTACTCAGTGAAATCGAGTTCCGAGTCCTCTTTATAAATAATACATTGGTCGATTTTGTTTTGCGTGTTAGTTGTTAAAATCAAGATTCAGCTATTAGGGTTTTAGAGTACCTTAAAGAGTGCTCTCATCTATTATAGGTTGGACGGTGTTCGCTGGTTTTGAACCTTGCACTTAGTTATTTTCATCTCGAATCTTATGTATGATTTTGCTGTGGCGAATCCTGGGCATAAATTAGAGATACTTTTAGTTTCGTAAGCTCTGATGAGTTTTCCGATTTTTGTGGTCTAATTTTATTTGTTTTGGGAATTTGTTGAGATAATGAGTTTAGACAACAGGAGCAGGAATCCAGTGGGTAAAAAAATTCGTTTCAGAGCGTTTTTCATACCGTGAAGATCCTTATGGAAGAGATTCGCATAGAAGTTTCAGGTTTCTCATTTCTCTTAGCTCTCTCTACCAATCCTCATTTGTTTAAACTCTGGTCAAATGGCATTTCTCATAGGATACGTTTTACGGTTTGATTCTTTTGCCTTTTATCTTGTTTAATATACTGAGAAGTTTGTTTTAGGATTTAACTTTGAAGTAGGGCTCTACTAATTTGCTTCTTCCTCCCCTACATTCAATTCTCTTGCAGTCAAAGTAATACGTGCAATAACTGCAAGCGACCTGGTCATTTTGCTCGAGACTGTCCCAATGTCTCTATCTGCCACAACTGTGGTCTTCCTGGGTAACTATTCATACTTTTCTTGGCTTTCTTTAAATTCCATCTTTGCATTTTTGTATCTTGTTTTAAAGTTGGTTTAGATTGTTATGTTAAGTTCTTCTTGCTACTTTTTAGCTAATCTTTAAAGGTGGATTTGTGGTGTGCATCACATTTTAGCTGATTTAGATTGATTGATTGTTATATGTGTGTTTCTTTTTTCTTGGCAACATTGTACCAAATCGGTGAAGCTTTTGGTATCATTTTTTGAAAACCCCGCAGGCACATTGTATCAGAATGCTCTACAGAGTCGCTGTGTTGGAATTGCCGTGAACCAGGTCACATGGCTAATAGCTGCACCAACGAAGGCATTTGTCACAGCTGTGGTATAGCCGGACACCAAGCAAAAGACTGCACGGCTCGAAAGCTCCCTCCTGGAGACCTCAGACTCTGCAATAACTGTTACAAGCAAGGCCACTTTGCAGCAGATTGTACTAACGAGAAAGCCTGCAACAACTGCAGGAAGACTGGTCATTTAGCACGTGATTGTAGGGACGATCCTGTGTGCAATCTGTGTAACGTGGCTGGTCACGTTGCTATAAACTGCCCTAAAGACGATGTAGCAGGAGACCGAAGGCCACATGGGATCCGAGGTGTCCGAACCCAGTACGAGGACATTGTGTGTAGGAACTGCCGGCAAGGGGGTCATATGAGCAGAGACTGCACCGCTCGGGTGACGATATGTCGGAATTGTGGTGGGAGAGGACACAGTGCCTATGAATGTCCTTCTGGGATATTTGTCAACAATCTGTATCCCTCAAGGTACTAACTACTAAGCCACTACAGGGAGTTTTGTGCTAGGAAAACGAGAGTTGGTTTTGAATTTTACGACTTTTTTGTCGGTATTTTTGGACCTGACCCATCCGGTTAGATTGGACCGGCCGAGATTAGAGAATCATTTAAAACCTGATCGAATTTCATTGTGAAATTGTTAATTCATCTACCATTCATCGTCGTCTTTGTCTAATTGATTTCTTCTTCTCGATATGTTTTAAATAGCATATATAAAAGGAAATTACAATAGATTGGAAAACCTATTTAAAGATAATAATTAGTTTCTTGCATTGGAAGTTTAGAAATGAATCAAATTATATTGAGGTTTGATAGCAAATGAAACGAAGAAGTGTAAATAATTCTATTATTTCTCTTAAGAAGTTTGTTACAGAGGAGATACTCTTTATAGTGTAGAGTATCCCGGTTTAGTCTAAGAAATCTAATTGGTTTACACTAACCACTAAACCTTACACCTTATTATCCTCCTTCAAGATTAGCCGTAAATGGATAAAAGGCTCATCTTGCTGACAAGAGAATTGAACAAAGTGGGATATAGCGGTTTGGTTAACACATCAGCGAGCTGTGAAGTAGTCTTGACATGCATTGTCTTCAGCAAACCTTCTTCGATTCTTTGTCTTGTGATGTGGCAATCGTTTTCAACATGCTTTGTTCTCTCGTGGAACACAGCATTGTTGGCTATGTGGATAGCAGCAGTCGAATCACAGAACAAAGGAACTGGTTTAGTGTGAGGAACCTCCAGCTCAATCAATAGTTTCACAAGCCAAGCGATCTCACGACTTGCCATGGCCATAGCTCTGTATTCCGACTCTGCAGAGGAGTAGGATGACACATCTTGTTTCTTTGACTTCCAAGAAACCAATGAATCGCCAACAAACATACAATAACCAGAAGTAGACTTTCTAGTGTCAACACAGAAATTCCAGTCTGCATCTGTGAAAGCTTTCAAGCATAAGTCTGATTTAGACGAATAGAACAAACCCCTACCAACAGTTCCTTTCAAATAATGAAGAATTTTCTGAGCAACCTTCAAATGTGGCTCTTTAGGAGCTGAGGAAAATTGACACAGCTTGTTGACAGCATATGTTATATCAGGCCTGGTAATCGTGAAATACATCAACTTACCAATCAGTCTTCTATACACTTCAGGATTCTGCAACTCTAGTTCATCCTTGTTGTGTTGAGTCAACTTCAAACTCGGTTCCATTGGTATGGAAGAAGGACGATAACCCAAAAGACCAGCATCTTCTAGTAATCCTAGTGTGTATTTTCTTTGACATACAGAGATTCCTTCTTTTGATCTAGCAATTTCCAGGCCTAGAAAGTACTTCAATGGACCTAAGTCACGTAGCTTAAAGGCCTTTGCTAAATCATCTTTCAACTGTTGTATTGCTTCATCATTATTCCCAGCAATAACAATGTCATCTACATAAACAAGAAGAGCAATGTAAACATTACCATCTTTGCGAATGAATAGTGTGTGATCCGCATGGGATTTCTTGAAGTTGAGTGCCATCAATGTTAAACTAAACTTCAAATACCATTGTCGTGATGCTTGTTTCAGGCCATACAGAGATTTCTGTAATCGTAGAACAGCATTTTTAGGTAATGTTCCTCCCTTTCTCATAGAGTATCCTGGAGGTAATGTCATATAGATCTCTTCGTTTAAATCTCCATTTAGAAAGGCATTGGAGATGTCTAGTTGATGAAGACTCCATTCTTTTGCAGCTGCAACAGATAACAATGTCTTTACTGTTGTCATTTTTGCTACAGGAGAAAAAGTGTCAACATAATCCAATCCTTCCTTTTGTGTATATCCTTTAGCAACTAATCTTGCCTTAAATCGTTCTAAACTTCCATCAGCATTCAACTTAACCTTGAACACCCATTTACAACCAATAGGTTCTTTTCCAGCAGGTAAGGAACAAACATACCAAGTATTGGTTTCTTCTAACGCATCTATCTCTATTTCCATTGCATCAAGCCACTCCTTTATCTTCTTTGCTTGTGCATAAGTACAAGGTTTCGGATATTTATTCACAGCACAAATATATGCTGTAAATTCTTCAGACAATTTTGCGTAGTTGATATATGCAGAGATAGGGTACCTTAAATCCTTGGTAACATCAGGAATAGCATTGCAATAATAGTCTTGGAGATGACCAGGTAGTCTTGGTATGCGTTTTGAGACTGTTGCTTCTTTCTCTGCAACTTTCATCTTTGTTTCCTGTTGTGTTTCTGTTTTCTTAGTACTGGCTTCATTGTCTTTTACTTCTCCAGAGTTCTCTTGTAT
>CM051386.1:522087-622087 GCA_028015245.1 Cardamine occulta
CACAGGAGGAGTACCAAGTTCTGTATTCTCAAAGATATCATGAGACAAAGTTTGCTTATTTGCAAATGGGAATACTGTTTCAAAAAATACCACATGTCTTGAAATGTGAACATCATTAGTTTCCAAATCAAGCACCTTATAACCTTTATAGCCTGCAGGATATCCAATGAAAACACAAGCTCTTGCTCTTGGCTCAAATATGTGTCGTTGATGTGTATTCGTTGATTGATAACACAAACAACCAAAGACTCTGAGCAAAGAGTAATCTGGTACCTCGGAGAGTAGCAGTTCAAATGGTGACTTGTTGGATAAGAGAGGAGACAGTAGCCTATTTATCAAAAACACTGCAGACATCACACAATCTCCCCAAAACTCCAAAGGTAAACCAGATTGAAACATCAATGCCCTGGCCACATTTAAAATGTGTTGATGCTTCCTTTCGACCACCGAGTTTTGTTGTGGTGTTTCAGGGCATGAATGATACGAAAGAATACCTCTCTCCTTATATAGTTTCTCGAACTTCAATTCCGGAGCATTATCAGATCGGACTGCTTTGACTTTTATCCGAAACTGAGTATCTATCATTGAGAGAAATTCAGGAAAGATCTTCAAAACTTCACATTTAGTCTTCATTAGATATATCCATGTAGCTCTACTGTAGTCATCAACTATGGTCAAGAAATACTTGTACCCTTCTGAAGTTGATCCAGCAAATGGACCCCAAGTGTCTATGTGAATCAAGTCAAAAGCGTTAGGAGACATATTGTTCTTTGAAGGAAAAGTAAGACGTTTCTGTTTTGCTTGTTGACAGATTGAACAATGAATTGACTCATCTTTATTTCTTTTAGTCAAACCGAGTATATTGTGTAGAACATCTACTTTCTCATAAGAAGGATGTCCTAATCTACTATGCCATAATGCAATATCAACAACAACATTAACAGAAACATTACTAGATCTTGTACACTTATCCAAACTAGTATCAAGTATGTATAATCCTCCAACTTGTCTACCCTGTCCAATCATCCGCTCCTTGGTATGATCCTGAATCACACAACAATTCTCATCAAAATGAACTTCAGACTTCGTATCTTTAGTCAACTGACTGATGCTTAGAAGATTCAATCGAAACTCTGGGATATATAACACATTTGATAGTGTGATATATTCATTCAATCTAATAACACCAATCCCTACGATTTTGACATTCATACCTGTTGGAAGAGTGACCTCACTACTTGAATTATTAGATAGGCTTTCAAACAAATTTCTATCATAAGAAACATGATGAGTAGCACCACTATCTATGATCCAAGTACTATTGATTAACACTTTCCTAGAGGTTGTCAAAGCGCAAATAAATCTCATAGTAGAGGGTGAGAAAGAGATACCATTGAAAGCAAAACCATTAGCATCACTCGAAGTTGCAATAGAAGCAATAGTGATTGGTCAGGCTGTGTCAGTGTGTAATCTAAGTATGCTATCACATCCTGTATCTGACTCTTTGATAAATTTCCCACTAATTCAGCTATGCCGTCTGGACTTATTCCCTTGTAAGAGCAAGGTTTGCAATCACTGACTTTGGTTTCTCGGACTGTGTTATAGCCTTTTGCTTGTGCTTAAAACCTGGAGGGTATCCATGGATCTTGTAACAAGTATCAACATTATGCCCTATGTATCCATAATGTGCACACTGAATCTTGTTTTGTCCTGGTTTATTCTGATAAGAACGAGTGGCATTGACTGCATACTGATCATTTGCAGGAACTGTAACACTGAATGCAGAAGCATTTGATGCAACCGGAGCAATGTTACGTTGATCGTGATCTTGATCCAAGAGATTATAGATTTCGCAAGGTCCGGTATAGTCTTCTTCATGATGATCCGACTACTGAATGGTCGCGTAAGACTCATTCAATCTTGCAAGAAACTTAACAATCTTGGCATGTTCACCTCTAGATGCAGTCGACTTACAACATTTACAGTTTCCACAAGTACCAATACAATCTGCTCCATCAAGATCGTCCCATAGTGTTTTCAAAGCAAGTAGTATTCTCGAAGACTCAAGGAACCTTGTCAGTAGTGACCAAATTTGTTGAGTTAAGCGATAGGTTCTAGGCAGATTTGTGATATGAAAACGAGACATCAAGTCTTTCCAAATCTCTCGCATCATTCAATCGCAAAAATACTTTTGTATATCTGTTTGTTAACCGAGTTCAATATCCAAGATTTCACCATATCAGCGTAACGTGACCATACTCTAAAGCTAGGATCAAATTCGAGGAGGTCTCAGCAAAGAACCATCAACAAACGCAATCTTGTTCTTAGCATCTAGCGAAACAAACATAGCAATTTTCCAAGTAGAGTAATTAGATCCATCCAATACCTCGAGATATGATTGCATTACCGGACTGTCACCATTGGAGAGAACGTATGGTGAATAGTTGACATCCGTGAAATCAAACCTGTGGAATCGGAGGTCTTGTGTTGAAATTTGGTAGAATCGGAGACGATTCATGTTGAATTCTTTGTGATTCTCGATCTGATTGCGAGAAGACGAAGCTCGGTCGAGGTTTTTCAAATTGAATCCTTCGCAGATCTTCTCAGTACGATACTTGAATCTCTTAATGTAAACCATCGCAAGATCTTGACTTGATTGAGCTTGATTTTGACCAAATTGATCGGAGACGACGATGAATTATGCGAAATCGATGAGTTCTGCGGAATAAAACTCAAAGATTCTTGATGAAAAACGCGCGAATTGAGGTAAATTGCTCTGATACCATGATAGCAAATGAAACGAAGAAGAAGAAGTGTAAATGATTCTATTATTTCTCTTAAGAAGTTTGTTACAGAAGAGATACTTTTTATAGTGTAGAGTATCCCGGTTTAGTCTAAGAAATCTAATTGGTTTACACTAACCACTAAACCTTACACCTTATTAAGGTTTAATAATTATTACTTTTTTTTTAATATTAAACTCCAACAAAACGATTCATTATCAACAAAACACAGTTTAAAGATCATGAAACTAGCAAACAGTTGATAAAAAACAAATGCATTTTTAAATGTAATATAAACCCGATCAAATCGCCATCGGACATTTAAGCCGGTAGCTCGGAACGGCGATGAGCCTGGTGGCTCTAGGCGCCGTGAGACCGAACATATCAGTCATATCCAGATCACCGGAGCTAACTCCGTCCGGCAACTTCCAATCAAACGAATGAAGCATATGCGCGACGGCGAGCTCCATAACATAAAGCCCTAATTGCATACCCGGACACGATCTTCGACCCGATCCAAACGGAAGAAACTCGAAATCACTACCTTTGAAATCCGGAGCCTTGCAAAGCATAAACCGACCCGGTCTAAACTCATCCGGTTCACTCCAAACCGATCCGTCTCGCCCAATTGCGTACACATTGATCATGACCCGAGAATCACGGGGAATTGAGTAGCCGGATACGACGGAATCCGCCGCCGCCTCATGGAGGAGAAGCGGAATCGGCGGGTGTAGCCTCAATGTCTCTTTCATGGCGCATCTGAAGTAAGGAAGATTCTCGAGATCAGACTCGTGAAATTGATGATTCAAACCGATGACGTCAGCGAGTTCTTGCTGCAATTTTCTGAGTTCGTGAGGATTCTTCATTAGCTCCGTCATTGCCCATTCAATCGTAGACGCCACCGTTTCCGTCCCACCGAACATCACATCCTAAACAATTCAATTTCTTAATTAATATGACACTGTTATAAATAAATTTTAACATATGGTTTGTAATATTAATTTAGTTTTGATTACCATGACAAGGGCTTTGATGTTATCTCTTGTGAGTCTAAGTGAAGAAGACTGAGAATCATTACATCTTTCGCCATTTTCACCGCTATAAAACGCCATTAGTTCATCGACCATGTCATCGTCCAAGCCATCATGGTCTTGTTTTTGCGATTTCTTCTTGTCGAAATGTGCATCGATGATTCTATCTATGAACCCATCCAACGATTCCCTTGCGTTTTCTAACCGCTTGTTGAAACCGCGGTTACCAAACCATTTCATCCACGGTAAAAACTCTGTGATATCAAATGCTCCAAAGAGCTTTGAGAATTCTTGAAGTATCTTGACAAATTTGTCTTGATCGTCGCGAGCGAACGAACCAAATGCAGCTCGATACGTTATGTTCCTCGTCAAAGCAAAAACTAGTTCACGTTGTTAACCGATGAACCGCTTTGTTCGATTAATGTTTGAACCATCAAATCAATTTCTTCTCGAACTGAGGCCCATGATTCGGCCCGTTTTCTGCTAAAGAGCTTCATAACGCAAATCTTTCTCATTTGACGCCAAAGTGGGCCGTAGTTTGCAAATGCAATATCCGCCCGATTGTAAGTAAGATATGAAATCGCCACGTTAGCCGGCCGGTTTGCGAAAACCACATCTTGAACCTAACATAACCAAATATTTTCTCATTTTTAATAACAATTGAAAGTTATAAATTTTTTTTTTTTAAAGAACCTCAGTTTAACTTTAATCAATTTTTGTGATTTTAATAGTAAGACTTAAAATTACAAAAAATAAGAAACATATATATTTTAAAATATTTTTAAGGATAAGTAATACACTGCAATAAAATCATTTACCTGAAAAATTTCTCGTGCCATCTCAGATGTGGAAGCAGCTACTATATGAATTCTCCCCATTTGAAGGTGTAAAAGACCACCATATTGTTTGGCTAACTTAGCTAAACCACGATGGCTCAACTCATTTCTTAGATTCAAATTTCTAAGTATTGGATATTCTCTTGGACCAAACGGAAATGAAAGACTACGGTTTAATAAAATCCTAACTAAATACCAAAGAAAGATCAGAAAAATATATAAAATTGGTGAGCAAAGCAAGCAATCCATCTTTTCTCTCGTGTCCTAATTTTCTAATAGAGAGAGTGAAAAGATGGCGAAGAGGCTTTTTGCTTGGTTTATACACACATGAATAGCTGTTATTTGAATATATATGTAGGAAAAATACTATAGAATTCAGTATAGAGAATATAGGTTTCAATAATGTATCGAATGAATATTCAATAATTACAAAAGAGTATATTTATACAAGAAAGAGCTAGAGTGAATAGCTTGAGGCTCAAGTAATGGGCTTAGTAAATACATATACAATATATAGTCCAATATCTTCTACACGCCCCCGCAAGATGAGCGACCGGAAGAGAGCCCAATCTTGTCCAAGTTAGACTGAAGTAAAGATCTTGAAACCGGTTTTGTTAGAGCATCAGCTAGCTGATCTTTGGAAGCAACATGAGAGACACGCAGAAAACCGGATTGAACCATTTCCCGTATGAAGTGATAATCCAAGGCAACATGTTTCATCCGCGAATGAAAAACTGGGTTGGCACACAAGTATGTGGCGCTAATATTGTCACAATAGATTACCGGTTGAGAAGAAGACGAGATGCCCAGTTCTTGTAAGAGAGATGAGACCCATCTTAACTCAGCGGCAGTGTCAGCTACAGCCCGATACTCTGCCTCCGTTGACGACCTTGCCACTGTTTTTTGTTTCTTAGAGGACCAGGCAATGGGATGAGATCCTAAGTAGACAATGTGAGCACTTGTCGAGGTGTAATCACCACGATCTCCTCCCCAATCGGCGTCAGAAAAAGCATGTAAAGCTGGTGTATTATTGCATCGTAGAAAAATACCTTTGTCTTTTGTGCCAGCAAGATAACGTAGAATACGCTTAGCTGCAAACCAATGAATTTCTGTTGGACGATGCATAAACTGAGAGAGTTTATTTACCGCATAGGCAATGTCTGGCCTGGTAAAATGTAAGTATTGAAGGCTCCCAATAACCGTACGATTCTCAGATCCATCTTTTAAAGGTTTGCCCGAAGTAAGCTGTAGTGAAACATTTGACATCATAGGTGTTGCAACCGGCTTTGCTGTTGCCATATTGGTGCGATGAAGAAGGTCATTGATGTACTTCCTTTGAGTGAGAAGCATGCCTGCAGCCGACCTTGTTGCTTCAATCCCTAAGAAGTAACTGAGTTCACCAAGATCTTTCAAGGAGAAACGAGAATTTAGGAGAGAGATAAATTGTTGCACCCGTTGAGTGTTGTTACCAGTAATAATAATATCGTCAACATAGACCAGTATGTAGAGCTGAATACCTTGAGTGTTAAGGATAAACAATGAGGCATCCGCATGAGAGTTTTTGAACCCGGAATTAACAAGAAACTGTTTGAGTTCAAGGTACCAAGCACGTGGGGCTTGTTAAAGACCATAGATGGCTTTTCGTAATTTGCAAATATGGTATGGTTTATCGTTGTTAACAAATCCAAGAGGCTGAGCCATATAGACTTCTTCTTCAAGGTGACCTTGGAGAAATGCGTGATTAATATCCAACTGACAAAGTTTCCAATCTCGTGCAACAGCTACCCCTACAACTATTCTGATGGTAGTTGGCTTAACGACTGGACTAAAAGTTTCAAAGTAGTCTACCCCAGGTCGTTGATGAAAACTTTTTGTGACAAGATGAGCTTTAAACCTTTCTATCGTGCCGTCGGGGTTGTACTTGATGCGAAAAACCCATCTGTTTCCAACAAGATTGATGCATGGATTCGGCGGAACTAGATCCCATGTGCGGTTCCGAAGTTGAGCATCAAATTCCGCACTCACAGATTTTTGCCAACGTTCATCTTTTAGTGCCTGAGCAGCCGACATTGGTTCAGAATCAATAACCTACAGCGATATAACCATAGAATATTTTTTGTTAGGCTTAAAAATATCATTCTTCGACCTTGTCTGCATAGTGTGTGTGTTTTGTGGTGCAGCAACAACTATGGGAGGAGAAGCCAGAACAGTAGGTGTCGGGACCAAGTGTGAGTCACCAACCATAGCAGGTTCAGAAACTACTGGTGGCACGTCCAGAGAGTCAGTCACGGAGACAGGTGAGACAGGCAAAGAATCTGAATCGGAAGAGCGAGCTGAAAAGAGAGATGAGAGCGGCGATATGAGTGGTAGAGACGTGATTGGTGTTGTTGGAGGATTCCAAGACATGGGTGAGGTTTCGGTTGGAGAAGTGGTAAAGAGCTTTTGATATGGAAAAGTGGTTTCCACAAACTGAACATGCCTAGATATATATAACCTCTGAGTTTTGGGTTCTAGACAAATATAGGCACTTTGGGTAAGTGAGTAACCTAGAAATAAGCATGGGGCAGAACGAGCATCAAGTTTGTGATTTGTGTATGGACGTAACCATGGGTAGCAGAGACACCCGAAAACTCGGAGCTTGAGATAGTTTGGTGGTTTTTTGAAAAGGAGATGATATGGGTTTGAGTTTGAGAGGGTGGCAGTGGGCATACGGTTAATGAGATAAACTGCAGCTGCAAATGCATAGCTCAAATACTTGGAAGGTATAGCTGCATGAGATAAGAGAGCAAGCCATGTTTCAACAATGTGGCGGTGACGACGTTCGGAGAACCCATTGTGTTCGGGTGTGTGAGGAGGCGTAGTGAGATGCGACACGCCATTAATGGCAAGAAATTTTTTAAGAGCAATGTATTCCCCACCATTATCAGTATATAGAGTATTTAGGGGATGCTCAAAACGTTTTTCCACTAGACCTTTCCACTTGATGAAAATATTCTGGACGTCTGATTTTTTTCGTAGGGGTAAAACGACACATAATGGGTAAAGTGATCGACAAAGACAACATAATACTTGTATTCATCTACGGATAACACAGGGGAGGTCCAAAGATCAGAGAAAACTAATTCAAGAGGCTTTGTAGTAGTGAAAGAAGATAGCGAAAAAGGTATTTTGTGACTTTTATTAATAAGACAATCATTGCAATGAAAGGAAGACAATGACTGTGAAACTGGAAGCAAAGCTTTCGAAACAATAGATTTAAGGATAGCAAAAGATGGGTGACCGAGTCTGGAGTGCCAGACCGGTAATGGATTTTTGGTGGAGGTGGTAAGGGCAAAGGTTGATGGGGTTTGATTACTAGGCCACTCATACCGCCGCTCTTGTTGGCTGTGTGGCTTTGAGTGCCACAGGCCTGACACTTTCCTAGGTAAGGTCTCGGGTTCCTTGGTCCGTTGTTGTTGTTGGAACGAGAGTAGTTTTGTTGTCCCGTAGATTGGTTGTTGGATCTCCAGTTGTTGTTGTTGGAACAAGGTCTCGGCTATTGCTGCATAGCTTGAGCAGAGGCTGGCGAGTATTGTTGGTGCGTTGTGGCAGTGAGTAAAGTTGATTCTCTGTTAATCAGCTTCTCATGGAGTTCTGCAAAGGCTATCGGAGAGTCTCTTCCTTGAACTGAGTCAATAACTGACTTGTAGTCTTCGGGAAGACCTTCGAGGATGATGTCGGTGAGATCTTCAACGTCAACGGGACTCCCAAGTAACGCTAAAGCATCTGATTTTGTCCTGATGAGTTGCATGTACTCATCAATTGTTTTTGTGCCTTTAGCACATTGTTTGAGTTGCGATTTGAGCTGTTTGATGTGGTCACGAGTTGGTTTTCTGTACGTCGAGGCAAGGGATTTCCATGCTTCAAGGGAGGATTTTGCCATGGCTATGAGCGGTTGATACGCCATCTCGATTGAGCCGATGATGGCGCTGTAGATGAGACTATCCTGACGATTCCAGAGAGTGAAGTCAGGGTTTTTTTCTTCTTTGTCGCCGACTTTGATCGTCATAGGTGGTGGAAGTTGAGACTCATCGATGAACTGCATCAAATCATATCCATTAAGAAGTGACTTGATTTGGATACTCCACGTGATGTAGTTCATTGACGAGAGTTTCGTAACATTGGTCATGTTCAACGTTACCAGTGATGAGTTAGCGGAAGTGGTGTTGACTTCGGCGGAAGACAACGATGAGTTTGGTGATGGCGGCGCCATGAAGGAGAGTTTTTCTTTAGGTTTTTTTTGTGTGTTTTAGGAAAGAAATGACTCTGATACCTTATAGAGAATATAGGTTTCAATAATGTATCGAATGAATATTCAACAATTACAAGAGAGTATATTTATACAAGAAGGAGCTAGAGTGAATAGCTTGAGGCTCAAGTAATGGGCTTAGTAAATACATATACAATATATAGTCCAATATCTTCTACATTCAGGTCACTATTAAAGAATTGTTGTACAATCTGTATCTGATTTATCAATTCATATACAACTTATATGGTATATAATACTTAAATGAAAGATTTGTTTCCTTATAAATCTATTTGAGTATATGTTGAAAATAAAAATTTAAAATTTGTTTCCTTTTTGGGCATTTACAGATAAATCTATTTGAGTATTTAAAACTTTTAAGGAAAACATTGTTAGTCAATACTAGTATCTATCTTTTTCCAACAGTTCAATGTAAATAAGGATAATAATAATATAGTATTTTGAATTTGTAATCTACAATGGACGAATTCAAGATTTTCAATATACACCAATAAATCTAGCCGTTAGGGAGATACAGGGAAGGAAAAAAGACATTGAAAAGAAAGAAAAATAAAAATGTTAGAGAAATACAGGCTTTGTCCATGGAAAATATCTGATAGGTAAAAACAAATATCTGATAGTTTTTTCTTCTTCAATATTTTTTGTTAACATATTTAGCACTGAAAAAATAATTATTAGGAAAGAATCTACGAATAAAAAGAACGTGGTTAACACCACCTGCGTAGCGACTGGACAATAATCTAAAAAAAATTGTTTTTGTACTACAAAAACTTGGTTACAGCAATTAATTTGTAATTTTATTTAACCAGGACTTTTAGGGTGCAAGATAGAAAATTCTTAAAGTTAAGAATGTTCTGACACCAAACCAAACCAAACGGTAGATATGATTTGAAACATACACACTCTCTCCTATCTGAAGCAGAGAGATTAGAAAAAGGAAGAAGAAGAAGAGAGACAGACTCAGACAGTGTTTATTTATAAATGGAAGCAATCAGAAAACAAGCTTCAAAGCTCAGAGAACAAGTGGCGAGGCAGCAACAGGTTTCCTTAATTGAAATTCGAATAAACCCTAAATCAAATCTCAAGATCATCAATTTTTCAGAGTGAATAATATGAATCGCGTTCTTAGTTATCAATTGAAGTTAGATCCTTTTTTCTTAAGCTGGAGAGATTGGCTTCTGGGTCTATAAATCGAAATTAGTGTGAACTGTGTAGTAGAAAATTACAATCTTTGATCTCTGAAATTACAATTACTTTGTTGAAATGAGTTGTTGATTTAGCTTTCGAACTTGTTGTATGAAGAAGAAATGTTGATGTTTCTATGTTGTGTTATGGTGTAATAAATAATGGAGGCTGTTCTGAGACAATTTGGGGGAGGAGGAGGAGGTTATGGAGGTTCAGACACTGTAATAACCGACGAGGAAGAGTTACATCAGCATCAGAAACTTGACAAGCTTTATATCTCTACACGTTCGGATAATACATGTACAAGTGGTAATACACTAACAAGAGCTTCACTAAGTTTCGCAAATGCTCGGGCTCTAATGGAGAAAGAGCGTGGAGATCTCTCCAAGGCTCTTGGCACTCAGGTTTCTAAACCATCGATGCAGTCGTTTTTTCTTTAGAGCCACTAAGGGCAATGGTAATGGGAGCTTCTTTGGAGGATGCTCGACATTTTGCTCAGCGGTATGATCGGATGCGACAAGAAGCTGAAGCTCAGGTTCTCCTGCAACATTACCGCTTCTTCTAACTTCTGACACCAAATTGTGTTTTTTTTTTTACTAAGATATTTTTCTTGAGCCTACGCAGACTATTGAAGTATCGAAACGACAAGCTAAGGTTAGAGAGAATCCTGGTAATCCCGATCTAGTAATGAAGATGGAATATGCTGAAGCAAAACTACAAGACCTTAAATCAAATATGACAATATTGGGTAAGGAAGCAGCTTCTGCCATGGCTGGAGTCGAGGATCAACAGCAAAACCAAACTCTTCAGCGGCTAATAACTTTGGTACTAACATAGACAAATGTGTGGTTGAAACTTGCAAGTCGTCAAAATCATTTACTCTCTTGTTCTTGAATGTTTCTATGAAAAGGTTGAAGCTGAGCGTAATTATCATCAAAGGATCCTTGAGATTATTGAACATCTTGAAGGAGAGGTATATATATCTATATATATATCTCCATCGGTCACATCTTTCTGCATTTTCTTATCTTCCAAGTGACATAATTTCATTGCATAGATGAGATTTGAGCAACACAGAATCGAAGCGCCTCAAACTCCACTAGTAGAGAACATCACATCTTCGCCTCCTCCTTCTTATGAAGAAGCCAATAATGGAATCAATGCTTCTCAAATGCATCATGGAACATCAGACGCCATGGGATACTTCTTAGGAGAGGTTAGTGAACTTAAAAATGTCAGTCTTGTTAGATTCACTAGAGCTTAATTAGTCTCTTGATTTGCCTATCTATCTTTTTCTGCGTAGGTCATGTTTCCGTATGAAGCTGATTCAGATTTTGAGCTCAGCTTATCAGTTGGAGACTATGTTGTTATCAGAGAGGTTAGCATTCAAATCAAAGCATATAAGATAGAGTTTCTTCCTGATTTAGGATATCAAATAACTGAAAGAAGAATCTTAAAACTTACATATATGGTCTTGAGGAACTCATTGACATGTCTTTTTGGTGATACAGGTAACAAGCAGCGGGTGGGCAGAAGGAGAATGTAAAGGCAAAGCGGGTTGGTTTCCTTACGACTACATCGAAAGAAGGGACCGTGTCTCGCAACTAAGGTCATTGAGGTCTTGTAAATTCTAATGTGGCTTCGTTTGGTGGGTTTAGATGATTCTTTGGGGCACATTAGTTTTGTCTGTTTAAAGAAAATTGTGTGTATATATGGCCATTTGTTCCGTCTCTTTAACAGCAATAGATTTGTTTGCCCTTTGATGTTTTCAGCTATATTTGATTTTGGTTTCCACCAATAACAACAACCATGTTTTGAGATCCATCATCAAAGGTTCCACTTCCTTTTTCTATTATCATTGCACATATAAATGTCCTGTTAACATTCTCATGAACTGATGATTCCATAATTCAAATGCTTTCCGAAAGGATTTCTCAATAAGGTTTAAAATTAATCTTGGACTTGATTATCAATCTAAATGTTTGCAAACTCAACAAACTAATTTAGTTATTTCCCGGAACTTACTTGACTGAAAAAAAAAAGAAGAAAACAAATTTGTGTTCACCTAAAAGAAAATTGAATTTCTTTCTCTTATAGAATGAACAAACTTACCAAGAAATCAAACAGAACTTCACGTCGAAATTTACCTGACGTTTTTTTCTTTTTTTCAATATTATGCACTTTTATTCTATAAATGGCCATGACATTCACCAAGAAATTGACAAGAAATCGCGTGGAAATTCGGAAATGTCACAAATTTTTCTTTGTGACGACTACTACACAAGTATTAAAAAAAAAGAAGTCAGTCAAACTTTTTGGGGGGGGGGGGAATCGTCTTTGGGCATATGAGATTCAAACAGTATTATACGTATTTATTTGGGTTATATATATAATATATAGACTTATAGTTGGTATTCTTCCTTTGATCATAAAATTTTGGCTTACTTATATTTTGAATCAACCGTTGATAACTCAAAGGGAAGAAAAATCATTTTTCGCCTTTCACATTGAAGTCAAAGCTGGAGAGAAACTTCTTTCCTAATTTGATGGAGTCATTTAAAATTCTTCTTTTTTTCTCTTTAATCTTTTAATAAAGAAATGAGAAAGTCAAAAATATATATTGGACTATACATCTTCGAAGAAATAACGTAACAAACAACAAGACCATTGAATTAAACCAGAAAAAAAAGAGTAAACAACACCTTAGTCCTTGAGTACATTCACATTCAAATTAACAATACAAGTCTTGCCATATTCTTTTATTAATTGACAAATTAAAGGCAACTAAAACTACGATGCTGTAAATTTGAGTGTAAATTCAATCAAAAGACTACGATGTTGTTTGTTTTTTTACGACAATTTCTGTATTTCTGCCATATACTATGTAATAACATCATATCATATCATAAACAAAATAAACTAGTGACCTTTGACAGCTAGAAATGAAGTCATAACACCAACTAAATAATTGTACAGGTTTAATAATTGAACAAGAGAAGTGATGTTCGTTCTATATATTTATTGACAATTTCTTTCTATATAATATAGGTGTTTAAAAAAATAATAGTATGTAATTTCGCAGAAGAGAAAAAAAGAAGCACGTGGTAAAACATAGTAGTAGTATATAGCGGCGAGTTCGTTGGGTTCTGTATTCACAACAAATCTCGAGGCGCCAAAAAAAAAAGAAAGAAAAAAGAACTTAATAGCGGTGAGACTGTCGGCGAACTTTTACAAAAAAATGCTAATCAAATCCCAAAGATTAACTCTCATATCTCCGGTCTTTCCTAAACCAAGATTAACTCCGGTTCAATCCCACCAAACACTGATCGCAGAATCGGTGCTAACTCGGAGAAAACTCGGTGCGATCACCACCACTCCGAGTTTCCAGGGAAATCCGGTAGTGACTCGACGGAAAATCAAACTAGAACGTGTTACAAGGAACTGCGTCGGAGTTGATTGGGAAATCGATGAAGAAGAGGAGGAGAAGAGAGGGGATCAGGTGAAACAGAGCGTATGGGAACAGATGAAAGAGATCGTCAAGTTCACAGGTCCAGCGATGGGGATGTGGATTTGTGGACCGTTGATGAGTCTCATCGACACGGTGGTCGTCGGTCAAGGAAGCTCCATTGAACTCGCTGCTCTTGGTACGCTTTTCATTCTTTCTTATTAAGATCTCATTTCATTATTATATTTTCGGTTTAGTAGCCAAATCGAACCGGACTGATCCCCAATGGTGTAGCCGGAACATTCGTACTGTTTGGTTTTGTTTAGTCTGTTTAGATTTTAGAATATTTAACAGTCTTGGACCACATGCGGACCAATAATAATTTGAAAAACAGATCAACAAATTAGGTCACTATTATAGGTGTCAAAATAGGCGGGTCTCCGTGGTCTGCCCATGTCCAACAAAATTATGGACTGTCCTTGGACAGCCCATTTTCTAAATGGACTAAAATGGTGTCCGTCCAATTTGGACCACAGTTCAAATTGGACAAATTGGACGGACACCGTTGGACAATAGGCGGCCCATGGGCTACAAAAATCTAGGGCAAAATCGATTTTTCCGCCAAAAATATGAAAACACAATTCCCGCTAAAAATGTTAAAACACAATTTCCCGCCAAAAAAACACGAAAACACAATTTTCTGCCAAAAAAAACACGAAAACACAATTTTCCGCCAAAAATTATTGGCCCAAGGACAGACCATGGACAGCCCATTTTTACATGGGCATTAATGGACTTGGACGTTTATGGTCTTGGACGTTTATGGACACGGACAAAAATTTGTCCACAATAGAATTGGACAATAATGGACGGACCATTATGGACATGGACGACCCATTTTGACACCTATAGTCACTATCCATCCATCATCTTATTTTTTTAATATTTTTCATGCTAATCATTAGATTTGGTTTACCAATTTTAAATGTTTGTAACGTGATTTTGTGACTCTTCTAGAGTTCTAGATAGGAGGCAAATATCAAAACTATACCCAAACCCAACTGCAAGATAGTACTTAATTTTTTTTTCTTTTCTTGAATCTACGTTTTTTTTTTTTTTATGAAGATTAATCTACGTTAATTATAAGATTATCATAACTTTAAATCTGAAAAATCAAAAAGAACTAACTTTAAATTATTGATTTAGTAAGAGATGGAATAAATTTGGTAATCGTAGTGTATTTTTATTTGATGTCTGAGAAAATTACCGGTTTAATAGGACCGGGAACAGTGCTATGTGATCATATGAGTTACGTCTTCATGTTCCTCTCCGTGGCTACATCCAATATGGTCGCTACTTCTCTTGCCAAACAGGTTTATATCTACTTTTAACTCTCCCAACTTTTGTCTTTTTTCTTATGTGGAAACATCTCAAATGTTATTTATTTTCTTGCAGGACAAGAAAGAAGCACAACATCAAATCTCTATCATGCTCTTCATTGGATTGGTTTGTGGACTAATGATGCTTTTGCTCACACGATTATTCGGACCTTGGGCTGTTACTGGTAAACATTCTTTCTACAAAAATATGTTTCCGCTTTAAGTAATATTTGAGTGAAATGCATTTAGACTTTTGTTATGGATTTTTGCAGCTTTTACAAGAGGGAAGAACATTGAGATTGTACCTGCAGCCAATTCATATATTCAGGTTCTTTTTCTTTTGATCCTTCTCTGTTTCTAATTCTTCTGATGAATGATGTCTTTCTTTAACCGGAATCTCTCTGTTCTGCAGATTCGAGGCTTAGCATGGCCGTTTATACTTGTTGGATTGGTTGCGCAAAGCGCAAGGTTTCTTATACTTTCCTTGTTATTAATCAGCTTTAACATACGATGTTCTGTGTCAATTTCTTACTTAATTGATGTAAAATCTGTCTCAGTCTTGGAATGAAAAACTCATGGGGACCTCTTAAGGCATTAGCAGCAGCAACGGTCATTAACGGTCTTGGAGATACAATCCTATGCTTGTTTCTTGGACAAGGTATCGCCGGAGCTGCTTGGGCAACAACTGCTTCTCAGGTAATATACATTACACCATGAAACCCAAAACTTGTCAAATGTAAATGAAAATGCAGAAGATTTCATTATGGATTAATGTGTTTGTGTGTTATGGTTATAGATTGTTTCATCTTATATGATGATGGATTCTCTGAACAAAGAAGGCTACAACGCTTACTCCTTCACGATCCCTTCACCGCAAGAACTATGGAAGATCTCTGCACTCGCTGCACCTGTTTTTATCTCCATTTTCTCCAAAATTGCTTTCTATTCTTTCATCATCTACTGTGCTACCTCCATGGGAACTCACGTTTTAGCTGCTCATCAGGTACAATACAATACAATACAATACAATACAGAGATCTTTACGCCTATCGCTGTTGATGTTGTGTATTTATAGCTCTGTTTTTTTATAGGTAATGGCTCAGACGTACAGGATGTGCAATGTATGGGGTGAGCCACTCTCTCAAACGGCTCAGTCATTTATGCCTGAAATGTTATATGGTGCGAACCGTAACCTTCCCAAGGCTAGGACATTGCTTAAGTCTCTACTGATTATTGGAGCCACGCTTGGATTAGTCTTGGGAGTTATCGGAACATCGGTTCCAGGCCTGTTTCCTGGTGTCTACACACATGATAAAGTCATCATAACCGAGGTCTGTTTTTTTTGTTTTTTTCAAATCAACATTTGTTTCCTGTGTTTTCGATTCTAAGTTGGTCTAATCTGATTCTTGATCTGTTGCAGATGCATAGGTTGCTTATACCTTTCTTCATGGCGTTGTTTGTAGTGCCTATGAATGTATCCCTCGAGGGTACATTGCTGGTAAATTACAAGCTCTTGTTTGATTACATGGTTTCTTGAAAAGCAAGCAATTAATTGAATAAATCTTTTTGTGTTTTCTAAATCTTGAAACAAAATAGTATGATTAGCTAAACTTTATTTATTTGTTTACCAGGCGGGACGTGATCTCAAATTCGTCAGCTCGGTGATGAGTTCAAGCTTCGTTCTTGGCTGTCTCACACTAATGGTACATTAGAGAGCCTTCCATAAACCCTACTTAAGACTATTAATTTTCGAAGACACTTTAAATTTTGAGCAACCCTAAAATGCTTTCTTATCGCTGTTCTTGTTGATGACGACGCAGTTCGTGACACGAAGCGGCTTTGGTTTAATCGGCTGCTGGTTGGTTCTCGTCGGGTTTCAATGGGTAAAGATTTTGTATTCATAAGAAATCCTATCTTCCTTCAGAATTATCTTTTAAAAAATTACGAAAAACATTGCAGGGTCGGTTTGGTCTGTATCTACGGCGGCTTCTTTCACCTGGAGGCATACTTAATACGAATGGGCTGAAGCCATATACGGTATTGAAGATCAAGTCAGTTTAAGTCTCAGTATGATTTGTTTCCTGGTTGCAAATAAATGGCCAATTTTGTCTGAAGTGTTTGCCAATAAATGGCCAATTTTGTTTTACCATGCACCAAAAGAGCAAGTAACCTTGAGCACCGAAGCTCTACATAAATTTAAGCATGATAGACAAATAATACTGAAGTGTCATGTTCTCAGAATCACAACATGGCTAAAGCTTCCAAGTAATGAAGGATTTGGCTTATAGATTAATGTGACTATTTGTAATTGTATTCTCGAAGAAAATGAAAATGACTTGAGATGATAACATACAAACCGGGTAAAAATTTCAGGCCGTTGCAACTCTACTTCCGCCTCTGCGTCCACGACCATCAGGTCTCTCTGAATACTCTCTTCTCTGCCATAACCAAAAGATTGAATCAAATCTTAAAACTCAAAACATTCTAGAATATGCATTTGGTTATTTCTGGGGGTTACTTACAAAAGGTCTAGTGGGTCTAGCGTTTGTGTACTTCTGTCTTCTTCTAATAGACATTCTCTTAACTTCTTTCTTTTTCTCCTCTGCTTTCATTTTGGTAGGACTGGGTCGATACAATATCACAGTCCGCCCAATTTGCCCTACCGCTACTGAACCAGTGGCTTCCTCCAAATGCTGAACCGCATCCTCTAGCTCATCAGGCGATGTCTTGCGTATTTTTACCTGCTCGGATAAGAATTAAACAACAACATTCCTTTCATAAAGCATAACTAGCACAGGTTCCACATACCCTAAATTCCTAATCTTAGGGAGAATGACTCCAGTTTCATCTCATTTCATACCCTTAAAGATCAACAAATGAATCAAATTCCACAAATTTGATCCATTCCTATACCTTAAACCGCTAATCTTGAGGAAAATGTATTCCACTTATCTCATTAGGCCTATGATTGAATACAAAACGCTATCTCCAGAGCAATAATGTCTCTATAAAGTTGATACCTTTAAGAGCTCGTTCTTCTCGAGGGTCTCGAGGAAGGAGAAAACGACTGAATCGGTAACGCCAGATTTGCCGACGAGCTGACATTTCAATTTATCACCCAGACTATGCGCGTAAGAAGCCAATTCCTTCTTCTCCTTTATAGACAGCTTCAAAGCCGAGCCCCGAGCCTTCTTCTTCATCTTCTCTATTCTATCCTCTTTATCTGTTAAACCCATCTCCGAACTCTCCTCAGAGGCTTTCGAATCCTCAATTCCTCCCATGGAAACCATTCCACTGTCCAGCTCATCTTCGTATTCTTCTGCGCTGTAATCTTCTTCATCGCTCTCTTCGTCTTCTTCGAAATCTGGTTCGTTTACGGAAGAGGAGGATTTCGCTATAAGTGAGGTAGAAGGAGAAGAAAGCGGCTTTGAGGAGACTGATTGAAATTGAGGTTTGTTGTGGAGATTGGATCGAGAGATTGAAGCGGAGAAGCAAAAGGGTCTGAGGAAGAGACAGACAGAAGACGGTGGTTTGGGAAGTCGGAGAAGATTATGGATAAGGTGAGTCGATGAAGAAGACGATGCTGTTACTCTCGCCATCTCTGTAATTATTGCCTTGTCTGACCCTCCCCAATTTATCACAAAACCCCTTTCAAATGTTATTATTTCACAATTAAGACCGAAAGTAAGTGTTAATTATAGAGTATCACGGTTCAGATTGCGCCGTGGTTGTAGAATGGGCCAAAATAGGCCCAATTATGACCCATTTCAAAATGACATTCTCTCCTTTCAAAAATCAGTACGGACCGACACAAATTAGAGATGGGTAACGAATTTTTGTAAATAAATTCAATATTTAATATGATATTTTCCCATTTCAGGTATGTTAAAGTTTGTAATTTACTAACACCACGTTTTTGCTTTTACTAACAGCACGTATTGTATTTTGTTTTTCTTTTCTCGACATATCAAGGGAATTTAAGGATCACACCACATGGCACGTGGAAGAAAAAGCATGCACGTGAGCCAGCTGTGCAATCAAACTCAAAAAGTGAAAGCTATGACAACTACTTAGCTTCGAGAAGCAGGCACTCGATATTTATCGCATTACGGTTATTCTTATTTCGTATATTTTGCAAAAACAATACACACGACACAATTTGAGTGTGTTATCTGTAATAGACGCATCTGATATTTTAGTAAATATTTTTTTTAAAAAAATTGTAGATAATTGGAGTAAGGAATGAACTATTTACTACACAATATGTTTTATGTAATAAACAAATGGGAAACTGATAGCTTTTGTAGAATTTTGTTTTCTCAAATATTATTACTGTTCTAATCAGAAACATTACCCAAAATTTACGTGTCCCCAATTATTGTCGTTGCTGTTATAATTATTGTTAATAATAGTTATAGTTATTGTATTAGTATTATTTTAGGAGCAGAGGCGTGCATATGTGGGAACAAAAAAGACATTTGCCTTAGGCCCCCAAATTTTAAACAAAATTTAGGACCCCCGATTTTAAATTTTTTTTCTTGTATATTGATGAAAATTATATTTTAGTGTAATATATGTATCTCTTGAATTTAAATTTTTATTTCATATACTTCAAAATACAATGTGAATTATTTCTAATCTTTTAAAAAATTTATCTTAAATTTTTAGTATTTTTTATAGATTAAGAAAATGTTAATTAAAATAGATTATAAATTATATTTTATAGCTTAAGAAGTGTTTTATACTATAAGAAAATAGTATAAAATTTATCTTCATAAAAAAAATAGTGTTTATTATCTTGAATTTATTAGAAAAATATGTTAAATTTTAATTACAATATATATTTTATCACTACAAACATTACAGAAATTTTTGTTTTTCGCCTTAGGCCTCTTAAACTTTTGGCACGGCTCTATTTAGGAGACACAAGATTCCACATAATACTGCTTAACCACTATGTCGAGCTAAAATGGATACTCGTCCTAAAAAAACTCGATTTATTCAATTACTAATTAAAATGAAATGAAACAAAAAAATTTTAAAAAATTGGTTTTGGATCAAATAAACGTTATGTGTCTGATTTTTAATGTTGTTTGTTGTGACTTGTGAGTACATCAATTAGCGTTAATCAAAATGAAAATTAATATTATAATCTGTCCGGGTTGCTGATTCTAAACGATTTTAATACCCCCAGCGCAATTATGAATATACGGATTTAGCCCTTGCTAAGCTAACTCGTTGTCAATGATGTAAATTACAGTAGCACCCCCGATTAAGAGTCTACTGTCTACGTGTAAAGCGGTATCAAGTGAAAGGAGCAGCGATCACATGGGAGCTAAATCGAATCCTCCGGTTCCTCACCGTCCAATTATTCTCCCGCGTGTTAGTCACTCACCTCTAGTGCGCGTGATTCATGCACTAGTAGTAGTTTGAATTTATTTTTGTGTTTCAAGAATTAAAATATGCAGAAAAATTGTTCTTAGTACTCCCTCCATTCATGTTTTAGGTTTTTTTGGTTTGTTTATAAAGATGGAATTGTTGTAGAGTAATTTACAATGTAATTGTTGTAGAGTAATTTACAATGGAATTGTTGTTACGTAATTTACAATGGAATGTCTCGCGGTAAAGGTAGAAGTTAGAACCGGAACTTAAGTCAGAACTAATGTATAGTATTCACTTATATTTTACCACCTTTGCATAAACATGATTTAACAACAACAAAACCTTTGCCGCATAAACATCTTAACATAATTACATACGAGTAAAATTTGACGAACACACACAAGTATCTCTATTTAACTATGATACTCATTTAACAAACAAAAAAAACACGCACACTAATACTGTGGTTTAAGTGATACATTTTAAAGGACATTTGGTTTTGTTTGTTTTGTAGTTACCAATCAAATAATTGAAGATTATACGAACAACAATATTATATGCCCAACTCGGACATTTTAAATGATGGTGGATTAACAAAGCTAAGCAGATATATACGTGCTTGTAACTCCACATACACATTTCTGGATTATATTGTCTATAAAATTTCGGATAGCAAACTTAAAACTATATATAAACTTTTGATAAATATGTAACGAGATCAGTTAACTTAAGGTTATGGTTTTGAATTTAATATTTAACGATGTAAGAGAAATTTGTTCGCAGTGAATGTAAACTAAATATTTACCGAGATAGATATATAAACTGAGAATTAAAAAATGGATTATATTGGTCAAACTGTATGAATGAATTACTGTATGAAGAGGTGTAAGGGTAAAAAAGAGAAATTACTGTATTTGGTGAGCCATTGTTCTTCCCGCTCGTCTCGTTGCTTGAAAAAATTTCGATATACAATTTGAAGCGGTGCGCGCTTTTTCCATTAAACCATTTGCTCACAACGTTTGAACCTGCGCGAGCCCTGTGGGATGTGGTTTTCAATAATGCCACCTCAGCATACAGTAGAAACTACTTTAATTCATTATTAAATATTTTCTTCTTTTTGTTTTGTCGTTCTCCTCTCAAAATTATTTTCAACTACCACAATTAAAATAGCGTATATTATTCTTTGGAAAGGCACAGAAAAAAAAAAAAAATACAAAATTCAAAATCTGAATTTTCAGCCTCCTCGTTTCTTCACCCAGGAGAGAGATAGATCTCTTCATCTCTCTCTCCATACAGCAACTTCGCTTAAAGAAGACGAAACAATCTCTCTCTTCTATGGTCTCACCATCTCTGTCTACCATCATCTCCTAGCAAAGCCCAAGCAAAACGAAGGAGAAGAAGATAGAGAGAAGAGAGAAGAGAGGATTACAATGCTTTATTCTGTCTCCAGCCATGTGAGCTCCCACTGACACATTCTCTGCATCTTCGGAAATTTTGTTTGGTTGATTCTTCTCGCCGGGTTTAGCGAGTTGACTTCTCCCTCGAGTTTCGAGGTTAGTGGATGGCTTCATCGTCATCGAGAACTAGAAGCAGTTCTCCCTTCTCTAACCGTAGACCACCAAGTCCTTCTTCTTCTACTTCTTCTTCTCAGATTAGCAACCGTATCATTCCGCGTTCTTCCTCCACCTCTGCTTCTTCACTTGTCAACTCCGGCGTCGGAATCGGCTCCCGATCTATGACGCCTAGTCGCACCTTCTCGGACTCGGGGCTAATCGGCTCCGGGAGCTTCGGAATTGGATCGCCTCTTCCTTATCCCTCAGAGGAGCTTCTCGGTGAGCCTATGGAGGAAACTATTGGCTCCGAGAGGGATAGTATCTCCGTCACCGTTCGTTTTAGACCATTGAGGTATGGTAGATCTGATCGCCGTGAACCAGATCTATTGCTGATAATGCCGAGATTATTCTGGTTTACAGTTTCCTATTGGAAACTGTGATTTAGTTTGATTTATTTGGGGGGGTTGCAGTGATAGAGAGTATCAAAGAGGAGATGAAGTTGCGTGGTACCCTGATGCTGATACGATGGTTAGGCACGAGTACAATCCACTAACTGCTTACGCTTTTGGTATTCGATTCACCTCAATTATTGTGGCAATCATAGTAATTATTTTCCACCATTGCTCGTTTTAATTGATTGTACTGAGTGAATGTTTTTCCAAATTTGTTGATTTCAGATAAAGTTTTTGGACCACAAGCAACTACCATTGACGTTTATGACGTAGCTGCAAGACCAGTAGTGAAGGCAGCAATGGAAGGTGTTAACGGTAAGGAACATAGCTACTAACTTCAGCTTTACTAAATTTTTACGCTTTTATAGAAATATCCTTCTGACTCAGGGTTGGAATTTTTGACAGGAACCGTTTTTGCTTATGGTGTTACAAGCAGTGGAAAGACACATACAATGCATGTAAGGACTCACCTATATTATAGCTGATGGTTATGTGAATGGAATTTGATGGTCTTCATTTAGATTGGCTGTGCTTATCTTTAGTGAAGTAGCTGCCTGAACTGCTGGGTCTCAAATATCCATCCAAACAAGTAGAACATATATCTCATATTCTTTTTGTTTTGCCGTTGGTTCCTTTTGCAATATGCATAGGGTGATCAAGAGTCTCCTGGGATCATTCCACTTGCAATAAAAGACGTGTTCAGTATCATCCAGGATGTAAGTGGTCCTAACGGAGTTCAAGTCTTTTCTCATAGTATCATGTCTTTTTTATTTGATTCCATGCTCGCTGATTGGATACGTTTTTATATTTCAGACTCCAGGAAGGGAGTTCTTGCTCCGTGTTTCATATCTTGAAATATACAATGAGGTATGTAGAACTTTTCATTCTTGGTATATTACTCGCTAAGTCCTGAAAAGTAGACTTTTAGGTTGGGATATGTTTTCTTGTTCTTCTGCCTTATCATTGAGAACTAAAATAACAATATAGAGAATTGTGTGACTACTCGTCATCTTGTTGGTTTTACCTGTGCGCTTCTATGTTTCTGCTGTCTGTTGTTTATCTGATTACCGTCCTTGTATCAGGTGATAAATGATTTACTGGATCCAACTGGCCAAAATTTACGTGTTAGAGAGGATTCCCAGGTTAGCTTTCTCCATCTCCCTCTCTCACACACCCATAAGCATTGTGGTCTGAATAGAATAAATGTGAACGAATTAGCTTAGAATCATGATATGAATTTGATATCATTTGAAAAGAAATAATGATCCATAATGCATTTATTTGTTCTAGGGTACTTATGTTGAGGGCATCAAGGAAGAAGTTGTTTTGTCTCCTGGCCACGCACTATCATTCATTGCAGCTGGAGAAGGTTATTAGAAAATTTAACCCCTGAAACATGTTTTGATTTTCTTAACTCTGTCTCTTCCACCTCTACTTAATATTGATGTTCTTTTCAATTGCAGAACATCGTCATGTTGGTTCAAATAATTTCAATTTGTTGAGCAGCAGAAGTCACACTATATTTACACTGGTATGTCTTCATAGTGTAATTAATAGCCTCTTCTCAGTGTCTCTGCATGATTTTTTTTTGCTCTTACTAGTGATCTTGCAATGTACATGTTTTCAAGTCTATTTGTATCGGTTTGCAGATGGTTGAAAGTAGTGCTACTGGAGATGAATATGATGGAGTTATATTTTCTCAACTCGTAAGGGCTTCTTTCTTTTAGTTATTGTATAAGATCATTTAGTTTTGAAGACGTGATCTAACTGTATATTTTCTTGTTTAGAATTTGATTGACTTAGCTGGATCTGAGAGTTCCAAAACAGAAACAACTGGATTGAGGAGGAAGGAGGGTTCATACATCAACAAGAGTCTTCTAACTCTTGGAACTGTAGGTGTCTTTTCTTAATTTGAGCTGTCTTTCCATTTTTCTTCTGTTTCTTAAAATGTAATGATGGGATGTTCATCAGAAGCTCTGTTACTTGATAATGCTGGACTTGCTTACAGGAGCAATTCAATTAGTTTCCACATCCCATTGGTGGCATTTGATAATCAGAAAGGAATTTGCAGTTTCTCTGGGAATTTACTTGGGTTATTTTTTTTTTTGATGTAGTTGTGCTAGTACTTCTTGATCAATGTTTGATTTTCTGATAAGTAGTCTGTTGCCACTTTTGTATTCTTGCCTGTTGCTTTGAGATGGTAGGGCATTCTACTTATAATTATTTCTTTTGGTTTCATTTATGAAGGTGATTGGAAAACTTAGTGAGGGTAAGGCAACTCACATTCCATATCGTGACTCTAAGCTAACTCGTCTTCTACAATCTTCACTAAGTGGTCATGGGCATGTGTCGGTAAGACTCTTCTGTGTCTGTTGCAATATTTCCCCATTTCACTATACTGGCCTCCCATGGTTGACTTTCTCAGAACCTGTTTCATTGCAATACTCTATACTTGTTTTGTTTTTTATATTGACTATCTGTAATTAGCACTAAGCACTGTGCTGATACTAATTGATTTTTTTGTTTTTCTTTTATAGCTCATATGTACAATTACTCCTGCGTCTAGCAGTAGTGAGGAAACTCATAATACATTGAAGTTTGCCAGCAGGGCAAAGAGTATAGAAATATATGCTTCACGCAATCAGGTGATATTTTGACCTGTTTTACAATAATGTACTTTGCTATATACTCAAGGGATAAGCTTGAACCTCAGCTTGATTTTTATTTTTTCATTTCTGAAAAGCAGATTATAGATGAGAAGTCATTAATTAAGAAATATCAAAGAGAAATCTCAACCCTCAAACTAGAACTTGATCAATTTAGAAGGGGTATGCTTGTTGGTGTCAGTCATGAAGAGTTAATGAGCTTAAAGCAACAGGTTTTGACCTTCTTCAAGACCTTCTTTATCCTGAATATTTCTTACTTTGTTCCAAAGGCAGTGAATTAACTAACTATCCATTTATCACAACAGTTAGAAGAAGGTCAAGTGAAAATGCAATCAAGATTGGAGGAAGAAGAAGAAGCAAAAGCAGCTCTAATGAGCAGAATCCAAAAGCTTACCAAGCTCATACTCGTCTCTACCAAGAATTCTATTCCTGGATATTTGGGTGATATACCCACTCACCAGCGCAGTCTCTCTGCGGGTAAAGATGATGTAAGTTTCCTTCTCCAACCAGAGATCCGACCTAATTGATGAATTCTTGCTATTTTAGATTGGTCAAAGCTTCTTGTTTCTGGACCAAGTAATTTAAAATTCTATCTGTTCTTTTTTTTTTAATCTGCTGCATGTTGTTTCCACATTTCATTAGCTGCATGAAAACTCAATGGCTCATTCTGTTTCTCTTTGCTTTTCAGAAATTCGATTCTCTGCTGTTGGAAAATGATAATCTGGGATCTCCATCTTCCACCTTGGCTCTTGGATCAGAAGCTTCTTTAGGTTTTAACCACCGGCGATCTTCTAGCAAGCTGAATGATGAAAACTCGCCGGGTGCAGAATTTACTCAAGTGAGTAAATTACCCCAGAGGTTGTGTTGATTGTCAGATAATGGTATCTGATTGTTGTGGGCTTGTGGCTTTTTGTAGGGTGCCATGACGCCGGATGAAATCGACCTTCTGGTTGAACAAGTTAAGATGCTTGCTGGTGAGATTTAAAGCGTTTGGTGGATCAGTCCGTAAATGATCCGGAAAACTCACAAACTCAGGTAATATATAGTAGTATTGTCTACCTGAAGTTGCGCATGCAACTTTAACTTAACTAACCTAATAAATTATTGCATGCAGATACAGAGTCTGGAACTCGAGATTCAAAAAAAGCAAAGACAAATGAGGGCCTTGGAACAGCTCATAATTGAGAGTGGTGAAGCTTCAATCGCCAACGCATCATTGGTTGAGATGCAACAGGTATGTAACCTCCACATATCATTCACTGCGAGAACATGATCTTTGACCCTTTCAAGGTCACGGGTTCAAGACTCAAGGATGATCAGCTAAGATATCATGCTCTTTTGTTGTTTTCAGAAAGTTATGAGTTTGATGACCCAGTGCAATGAGAAGAGCTTTGAGCTGGAGGTGAAAAGTTATTCTTTTATTGAAAATACCAGTGTACCACCTTGTTTCTCACATTAGCCAAATCTAAAGATTGCTTAAATTCACTATATGCCTAACTTGGTTTTACCTCTGGCACAGATCAAATCAGCAGATAATTGCATTCTCCAAGAACAACTACAGAAAAAGGTCAGTAGCATGTTTTACGTATTGAAGTCGTGCGCAATTCTCTTCTTTTTATTCCATTCTTCTTGTTTTTTATCTCATTCATTCTTTGAACATTGTTCTGCGAAAAATACTTCTTACCACACTTGATCCAACCATGCAGTGTATCGAAAACAAAGAACTACATGAAAAGGTGAATCTTCTAGAGCAACGCTTGAATGCAGTATCTAGTGAGAAATTCTCACCTTCTTGTTCT
Organism: Cardamine occulta; assembly: GCA_028015245.1. NCBI lineage: Eukaryota > Viridiplantae > Streptophyta > Magnoliopsida > Brassicales > Brassicaceae > Cardamine > Cardamine occulta. The sequence continues at coordinate 548,908 of CM051386.1, forward strand.
GATAAAGTGGTATCTGGAGAGTATGCAGACGAACTAAAAAAGAAAATACAATCGCAGGTAAATTGACAAAGATACATTCTCAGTTCTCACAAGTATCCCACTACATATCTGTGCGCATCAAGAAATATCATGTAACATAGATTAGTACATTTATTGTAAATATGATCCTCTACTTATATACTAACATAAATTTTTGTTTCTCATTCTTACATGTATGTTTATGTTTTGTATATAGGAAATTGAGAATGAAGAGTTGAAGCTAGAACACGTGCAAATCGTGGAAGAGAACAGTGGGTTACGAGTACAAAATCAAAAGCTAGCGGAAGAAGCTTCATATGCTAAGGAGTTAGCCTCTGCTGCTGCTGTTGAGCTGAAAAATCTGGCTAGCGAAGTAACAAAACTCTCACTACAAAACACAAAGCTAGAAAAAGAATTGGCAGCTGCAAGGGACTTGGCTCAAACGCGTAACCCCATGAACGGGTTTAATCGCAAATATAACGATGGGGCAAGGTCAGGAAGAAAGGGAAGGATTTCTTCAAGTAGGTCAAGTGGAGATGAGTTTGACTCATGGAATCTAGACCCAGAAGATCTGAAAATGGAGTTGCAAGTAAGGAAACAGCGAAAGGCGGCTCTTGAGTCTGCGCTGGCAGAGAAAGAGTTCATAGAAGACGAGTACAGGAAAAAAGCAGAAGAAGCAAAGAGAAGAGAGGAAGCTTTGGAAAACGATTTGGCAAACATGTGGGTACTTGTTGCCAAGTTGAAGAAAGACAGTGGTACATTGCCTGAAGCCAATGGCACTGACCCTGCAAGAGAATTAGAGAAGAGTCAAAGAAATGCGGTCCTGAAAGAGAGACAAGTCTCGAGTGTACCGAGACAACCTGAAGTAGTAGTAGTAGCTAAAACCGAAGAGGCACCAAAAGAGGAACCACTTGTTGCTCGTCTCAAGGTAAATGTAACCAGATATATTTTCTACATTTAGTACCTCTGAAACTTTATTTTTCTTTCTTCACATTTATATATTAACAAGATTTTGTAACAACGAGACAGGCAAGAATGCAAGAAATGAAGGAGAAAGAGATGAAATCGCAAGTGAATGGAGACACAAACTCTCACATTTGTAAAGTATGTTTCGAATCTTCTACTGCAGCGATTCTACTCCCTTGCCGTCATTTCTGCTGTAAGTCACGACTTCATCATCTCCATAAAACCTCTCCTTTTCTCTTCTATTATCAAACAGTTGTAATAAAAACACAATTTGTATTATTATTTTATAATCTCTGTTTCATTTTACAGTATGTAAATCATGTTCACTTGCTTGCTCTGAATGCCCAATTTGCCGCACAAAGATCTCTGATCGCCTCTTTGCATTTCCGTCTTGACCAATCAAAGGTACATTTTCTGCAAGTGAATGCGTCTAGCTATGTTACATTCTATTTTGGGTTCTTTCTTCGGTTTAGAAAATGTAGGAACCAATTTGAAACTAAAATCTAGTCAATATGAGTTTGGTAAAGTTGTCTATCAGAAACTCAAAATTTCAGTTTGGTTTTCTAGATGTAGAAAGTAAAAGCTAACTTAATCGATTTAAGTATTTAGGTTCTGTGTTTGGATTCGTTATTGGTTTATATTGATTAGTTACAACCGGATTGAACACTATTTTGGTCATGGACCAATGTAAATTGTTATTGAAACACGGATCAGACGAAAATTTATAAATATGAATAAATTGCATGATTTTGCAGGTTTCTAAGAACTGTGGCTGAAGCCTGTTGCTATATATTTTGAGGAAAGAACAGGTTGGGATTTTCGTTTAATTAGCTTTCGGCTCTTTTGTTTGTACAAATGTGTCTATGTTCGTATTTATATTTATCATTAAAAAGTGGAGACAAGGGGAGAATTGAAATATATACGTGTTGATTTTCACTTCTCTTCTCTGCCTCGTTAAAAGAACGAATGAGATTCATTTCTAAATACAATACTTTCTATTGGAAAACAAACAAAAAAAAACAATATTGGACCAATCTCTCGTATCTGTTCTTTGTGGTCTCGTATAAAGAGCAAGGCACGTAAAACAAGTTGGATCCTCTGTCGGAAAAAAGTCAATTTGAAATGTTTAGAACCTACCAAAAATTTAATAAATTTTACGATATGATTTGAAATTTTTTGTTATGAAATCCGAGTGTAATAAGGACTATTAATTTTAATAATTTGAAAATTTGTTTCCATGGACTGTTGAGTGTTGAAAGGTTTTGAAAGTATTTTTTTTAAGACTTCTATATCAAAATAAAATAAAATAGTTCTAAGACTGTATAATAGTTCTATAAAAATCTAAAATTGAAACTCTTTTTCCTCCTTAAGAACTTTAATATTTAGAAATCAATAGGGGTCTAGAAATTTTATTTACGAGATCACTATATAATAAAAAAAATTAAATAACAATACTCCCTTTGTTTTAAAAAAAATGATGTTTAGAAATTTTCACATAAACAATGATTATTAATTATAAATATACACCGGCAAATTTTTTTTAATTATAAATACATTATTTTCTCTCACAAAAAAATAATTTTTTAATTATGAACCAATAGTAATTCATAATTTCAAATATTCTCATGATTAGTTCTTGAAATTTACAAAATATTAGCAATAGTTAATTAAAAATATATATAAAATTAATATGTGGAACAAGAAAAAAACTATAAGAAATAATTGTTTTAGAAACACATGGACTATTAAATACTCATAAAATAACTAAAAAATACCTTATGAAAGAAATTGGGGTAGTCGTTGCAATTTCATGTATTTTCATAATTTTTGTTTGTTTGTTAAAGAGCTTAATTTCTTCTTCTTCATCATCAGATTATATCAGCATTTTTTTTTTCTACCCAATTGCAACGACTTTTCTTCTTCTTTCGTTTGGCGAATTAATCTTGAATTGAATCTCATTTCTTTCGCGCCTTGAGGTCTGTTTGAATTTTATCTTTTTTTGTTGCGTTTCAAATTTTAGAGTTTGTATGAATTGAGTCGCTTACTTCCTCGTGGTTATTGGTAGTTTCTGTGATAGTTTATTGTTGCTAGCTATTGTGATAGTATATTTGCTGAGCAAAACAACATTCTCCTTATCATAGGACCAAACAACGTATTTGGCCAACGGATTCTCGGTCAATTCTCATGAACCCCCGAGTAAAAATGTGGGATTTGCTTCTATATTCATTTAGATGACATTTTCTAATTGATTATTTTCATCATTGATTTTAGAACTAATAAAAATGCAGTAAATACTACAATATGATAAAATAAAAAATCTAAGTGAAATCCATTTCACGTGTAAGATGGAGATATCTTTCTATTCTCTCTTTTTCTTTATCAAAAAAAAAAATGATGGAGATATCTGTTTTGGACAATATTATTTGTTTCCATAGACTGTAGAAAAGTTTTAGAAGATTGTATAAAGAATCTTTAAGATATTTTTGATACACGATAAGGACCCTAAGGGGTTTCAACTTATTTTTCACTGAAGTAAAACTGGCCAAGTGGCGATAGTAAAATTCTTAAAGCCGTCTCTCTGGGGACATCGTTGCAACTTTCAATCCATTGATAAGTGAAAACAAAAGAACAAATCAAAAGCCTACCATTGTTTTGTTTGTTTGTTTTTTTTTTTGTTTCTTTCCCTTTTGTATACAAGGGTCAAGGGGATAAATGCACGTTATACTCATGTGACGTAAATCATGAAGAAATTTATTAAAGCAAAAAATAAATAAAAGACTTTTAGGATAATGCATACAACGTTATATAACAGAAAATCAAAATCACGAAACCCCCAAAAACAGAATCATATCAGTTTCTTGAGTATTATTGAAGAAAATAAAATCTAAACATTAAAGAGTATAATGGACCACAAAAATGAAACCATGCCATGAGAGAAAAGCCCCAAGAGTCAGTAGGTGTAAGTGGAGAAGTGCCTTACCGTCAAAATTCATATGCATCTTTTAAATTTTGAAAATTCTCGTATATTATCGGTGCATGGTCAATGAAACTTTTTTTTCACATAACTAAACCAATGTAGTGTGTTATATTGACCATCCAATATAATATGGGACCTTAGTCAATTGTCAAAAGTTATCAATCCAAATCCAAACTTTTGGTAACAAACAAAAAAAAACAATTCTTATTAAGATAGAGATAAAGATCAAATAAAAGCAAAAAATACGGAAACAACAAGTTGCTTTAGATTCATGATAGGAAGCACAATTAAAAAAAGGACTATAATCCAACAAAAATAAAAAGGTCAAGAAAAGGGTTTTTGTTCCCAAAATCCTTGATGATGGTATTGTGAAGAAGCATCATAAACCCTATAAGAGTCATTGTTATTGTTATCCTCAAAGGATAGACAAGAAGGATGTTCAAGCAAATCCTCGACCCTCCAACCGGGTAATGTCTCCATCAAATATTCCGATATACTACCCGTACCCGTGCAACCCGAATCGCTTACTTGATGATAACTTTTCTCTATCCCATAATAGCAGTTGCTAGTGGTCGTTGAAGGAGAGCTCGTTAAAACCTCACTAGAGGCCGAGCTCGGGACCTTACCCGATGATATTGATTTGGGTCGGGTTTTGGTCCTATCCAATGCGGTAGCAGAGTTGGAATTGGAGGCTCTTGGGTAAGTGGATGGGGAAGCGGAGATCTTGACGCCGGTAAGGAGGAATCTATTGTGTTTCTTAGTGTGCTCATTAGCTTGATGTATTGGAATGTCACATTCTCTGCATAGTATTGCTCTGTCTTCTTGGCAAAATAATAATGCACGTCTCTCCTGTCATATGCATAAAAAAATTGATACTATTTAATAATAGATCGATCATCAAGAAGACTTTGGTGTTTTGTTATTATTTTATTTATTTGCTAGATTTTTCAAGACCTTTTTCAAAAAGGATATTGCTTTTTTAATCATTTCTATTAAAAAAAAGTATTATTTGAAATATCTTTTTCTTCCCAAAGAAGCAAGTATTTTAATACTGTAAGAAACTTGATTCATCTGGTTGATTATATAATTCTGACTAGTGACCAAATAATTTATCTAGATTTTAGTAATCTTGATCTTTGCTCTGTTTCTGGAAAACGTAATTATTCCTCGTGATTTAAAATTCTTCTTATTGTGTGAAACTACCAATTTTTTTTCAGGAAAGTTGGAACAATTTTCCGGGAAATTAAGAAAGGGACAAAAATCATTTTATCACCAACCAAAAAGCAAACAAATCTGAGAAATAGCAAAACAAAAAATCCAGATTTCTTGAATACTAACATATCTAAAAAAAAAAAAAAAGAAGTTTGGTTAGGTCCTTACCCCGCAAATATCACAGAGAGGAGCATCTTTGAAAGTAGGAGAAGCGAGAGAGAATCGGAGATGTTTTCCGGCGAGTTTATTGGCGAAATGAACATGGCGATCGCAACCATTACAAAGAGCTGCTTCATCTGCACAACAAAACACCGAAGCCTCTTCTTTATCACACACATCACACCAAAACTTCATCTTTCTTTCTTTTTTGGTGAAATATCACAAAAAATTGGGTCTTATTCTCTCAACTAGTACTGTATCCTTGGACCAGTAGTATTATAAAAGTGTTAGTTTATATAGACAATGAAGTGGGTGATTGAATGAAGAGGTGATGGGGTATGAGTGTGGGCAAAAGGGTAAGAATAATGTGTTGGCTTTATAGATAAGCAGCTTATGTTTCCTTTGTCTCTTTTTTTTTTTAAACTCTTCCTCTCACTTTCTTCATTGATAGCTACTCTTTCCTTTGCTTTCAATGCCCCTAATTGACTTCCTTCGGTTTTCGTTTCCCACCCGGTTTACTCTGGTTCACAAGGAATCTGTTTTTACAGATTGTGAAAACCGGATGCTTTTGAAACATTCTGGATGCTGTTATTTTTCTACAATCATTCAAACACCCTCTATTATATATTTGCTTACCATTGAATTTTATACGCGAAAAATTTACTGTGTTACAAATAATAATTAACTACATCGGCTAAGTTTTGAGAAATATTATAAATCGATAGTTTTTGTAAAATAAATTTCAATTTCATTATTTTGAATATAATTTGGAGAGGTGGAAACCTTTTTTTGGTATTGCCTATGGAAGAAAAAGTACAAAAGTAAAGTTTCTAAATACAATATTTGTTTGTCTAATATATTCATATTTTCCCGTCAGATATATAGTTAATCTAACAAAAGAAACGACAAAATTCGAAATAAAAGTAGTGAAAAATACAAATTAAAAGTATAAAATAAATGGGGAAGGTGGGGGAATTTGACAAATGGCCAGCTCTTCATGCCAGCTTTTGTCTTCCATCATCCATGTGTATATCTACTTCTTTTTTTACCTCTTTTTTCTTTTTTTTATAATGTGGATGTATTAGTTGTGCGTGTGTTTTTTTAGGGGGTTGAAATTTATGAAGGTGTATTAGTTGAAACAACTAAAAAAAATATTGAACGTAATATAAAGTTGATTTCAAATCTTTATAAAACACTGTATGTACTTGAAATCGGGTTAAATGATTAGTGCTTACTAAATAAAGTGACGTTAAATATCGTTGAGATTATTAACAATTGAGACATGATCTCTTGTTAATGTATCCTTTAATGGATACAAAAATTAATTTGTTCACTATTTATATAATTCAGTAATCAAACATACTCATATAAGGCTTTTCGGTCATGTCGGCCAAATTATTCGGATTTAAATGATTTCAGTATGATAAACATTTAATACTTTTGACATAAATAAGAAGAGTGGATCTGATCTTTTTTTGCAGAATAATTAGATAACAATATAATTTATGGGGTAGAGTAGAAGACGACAAAAAACACTTTTAGAGGAAGAAGATATGGATGATCTCTCTCGAATCTTTCCCCTCGTTATTTTTCATTTGTTTTTTTTTATGTCAATTTCCATATATACTTTAATAATCGAGTGTACTGCCTACAGCAAATTTAAGAATTTTTCTTTTGGGTTTCAGCAAAGTTGCTTCGTATTTCGAACTCCTCAGCATCAGGAAGTAAAGGAGATAACATTTATTTCCAAAAGTAATTAAGACTGCTACGTGGACTCGTACGGTTGTTCATCAATTACGTAACATTTAAGAGTAATTAGGGGAAAAGAAAATGAATAAAAGGAAGAAAAGTGAAAAACTAAAAAAGAAGAAGAAGTTAATTTCGCTAAAAACTAGCCGAGTAGTATATATAAATGTTCTTGTATTCATTACAGAAAGCAAACGTTCATCAGTTACTTCATGATCTCATAATAATACTATTGTTTTACTTGGCAAATTTATAATTAAAGATATTAATTTTCGTTAATCACAGTACACCGAAACGAAAGATTTTCACAGATTTGATACGTCAGTGAGACTAGTCCAATAGTTCGGCTAGAAGCTAAACCCATTCATATTTTCTTTGTATTCTTTTGATTAAAAAAATATATGAAAATCTTAAGCCACATGGATGCACTACTGGACTTTTTGAAAAGGTTATCCATGCACTTTTTAAACATTCCTTATAAAAAAAAAATAGTATACGCGGGTCCTTTACCAATTAATTTACTATCTACACATCAATCATTCATCAATGGACTCCAATTTCACTTAAAATTCGTTTTCATATTCTTATAACCAAACAATATCCAATAATTATGCGATGTCTTGTCCTTGTATTATATCAATGCTTATTAATTGCCATATACAAGAGTTTACGTTTACTCGAACCCTACATGACAATCCTTTGATCTCTTTTTGTTAACAAACCAAGTTTAATCTCAAATTTTTATTCGCAGTCGGTGGATTTATGATATTTATGTGCGTCAATTTATGTGAGCTGAGTATTAATTATATCGTTTGTCTTTGTCTTTGTCTTAATTCCAACAATGGGGTTCGTGGACCATTTCCTGACAATGTTTCTTGCTTCTTTCAATCATATCCGTCCAAATTCTGCAGATCTCATCTCAGTGTATATTTATACGTATAGAGTATTTATTGTTACTTAAGAGAAAGGAAAGAAAAAAAAATTTGTGGTCCATTTCTCAGTAAGGAAAATAAAAATGTCTGCAATTTTAATATGCTTCCTAGAAAATTGTAATCTGCTATTGAACATATATGTAAATCACAATAGCAAAAAAAAAGGGAGACATACGAAAATCTTTGGAATAAAAATGGCGGTTATTAATTGGGTCTCACTTATGGGCCAATATTGGGTCCATTTAAAAAAAGCATATGAGGATTGTGATTGATTCGGCCCAAATAAATGTAATTGGGATCCATCTTCCTCAGACGAAGAATCGAAATTCTGTTCGTTACCAGACGATCCCAATCCTGATGATATGACGTTGTTCTTCTTCATCCTTTCCATTTTTCTCTGTTCATTGTACTACGAATCTCGGATTTTGATGAACCACCATATCATTGTTCTGTCCAGTCATCACTCAAAATGCATGTTGTTCATTTTTATTAAAGTATAAAGCACACATTTTTAAATTTATCTGCATTTGCAATAAAACGAAAATAGGAAGAATAGCAAAAAAAAAATAGAAAGAAAATACCATCGTCTGACCAATAATCTTTCTTTTTTTGTTTACTTGAATATTAAGTCTTGATGTCTTTTATTTTCTTATTAAAAATCCCATCATCAGACCAATAATAATACAGTATTGCGTTCTAGTGTATTTAGTGCAACATTTTGTTTTGTTTCCCCCTATAAATCCCGTCATCAAACCAATAATCTTCCGTTTTATTTGTCTAAACTTGCATCTTTATTTTCTTATAAATAAAAAAAGAAGTATTTTTGTTCATATCAGTTATATTAGCTAACGCGACGAGAATTCGATACAGACCAGAGGGAGAGGGACTCAAATCTGTACGGCGAAACTGAATCACACTTTCTTCGTCTTCTTCTTCTTCGATTTGTGGATCTCATTCTCAATCTTAAAATCTTCTTAAATCTCTCAGCATCAACGCCTACGCTTATCTGGTAATGCTTGCTTGCTTGATCGCTTCCTCTTTCAAACTGATCTGATCTGAGGTTCATTGTACCAATATCTCGATTTTGAATGTTTGGCACGTTTAGATCTGTTCCCAATTTCATCTGAATTGTGAAGTTTTGTTTGCGTTTGATCTTTTGGGGGTTAATTTTGAGTGATTCGCTTACTTGTTTATTTGTTCCATGATTCGTCTCTGTGCAGTGTCTTGCGATTCATGATATGCTGACCAAGTTCGAGACAAAGAGTAATAGAGTTAAGGGGCTGAGCTTCCACACCCAGAGACCATGGATTCTCGCCAGTTTGCACAGTGGTGTGATTCAGCTCTGGGATTATCGTATGGGTACGTTGATCGACAGATTCGATGAGCATGAGGGACCTGTTCGTGGTGTTCATTTCCATAAAACACAGCCTTTGTTTGTCTCTGGAGGTATTAATTTCTCCTGTTCATCTCTAGTTTAACTTCGTCTCTGCTTGTAATGTTTGTTTCATTGATCCGAGAGATTCTGGGTTTGATTGCTTTCTTTGCAGTAGATTGTTTAGTTGATATACCTGTACATGTTTTCTGGATTACTAATTCATATTTTGGGGATTTTGTAAAAGATTATCTTAACTTAAAATTTATGATTCGTATACCTTAAAGCATTTACAAACCACTTGCAGATAGTGGAGAGTTTAAGTTATGCTTTTGTGAGATACAGTTAGTTTGTGTGCTTGCGTTTTTTCAGGTAGTGCTTTTTATGCTTTAATTACGGGGATTCACAAACTACATTGTGCTTTTATGAAAGATTCTCTGGATGCTCCAATATGCCTAGTTATTGATTGCAATTGTCAAACATAGTTGTCCTGTGTAGACGATTTTATTAACAACGTTTGGTTTTGCAGGGGATGATTACAAGATTAAGGTCTGGAACTATAAAACACATAAGTGCCTTTTCACTCTACTTGGGCATCTTGATTATATCCGCACAGTGCAGTTCCACCACGAGTACCCATGGATCGTGAGTGCTAGTGATGATCAGACTATCCGCATTTGGAACTGGCAATCACGGACTTGTATTTCTGTTTTGACCGGCCACAACCATTACGTTATGTGTGCTTCTTTCCATCCTAAAGACGACCTTGTTGTATCAGCTTCCTTGGACCAGACCGTTCGTGTTTGGGATATTGGTGCTCTTAGGAAGAAGACAGTATCCCCTGCTGATGATCTCCTGCGTTTGAGTCAGATGAATGCTGATCTTTTCGGTGGTGTTGATGCTATAGTCAAGTATGTGCTCGAAGGTCATGACAGAGGAGTAAACTGGGCTTCTTTTCATCCTTCCCTGCCTCTCATTGTCTCTGGTGCAGATGACCGCCAAGTAAAGCTGTGGCGGATGAATGGTAAGTATTTAAGATTCCTAACCTTTTTTTTTTTGCGTCCAAAACATTTGGTATTCAATGAGGGATGATACATTCATATGTAAATCTTACACATGCTTTCATTCTATAGTTCAAATCTCAGATTAATGGTGGTCTTTCTTTTCAATATCATTGCAGAAACTAAAGCCTGGGAGGTGGATACATTGAGAGGCCATATGAATAATGTTTCATCGGTTATGTTCCACGCAAAACAGGACATAATTGTCTCTAACTCGGAGGATAAAAGCATCCGTGTCTGGGATGCTACCAAGAGAACTGGACTTCAGACTTTCAGACGCGAACATGATAGGTTTTGGATTCTGGCAGTTCACCCAGAAATGAATTTATTGGCGGCAGGACATGACAGCGGTATGATCGTTTTCAAGCTGGAGAGAGAACGCCCTGCATTTGCTTTGAGTGGCGAATCCTTATTCTATACCAAGGATAGATTTTTGCGGTACTATGAGTTTTCAACACAGAAGGATTCACAAGTTGTCTCTATACGACGTCCTGGTACTGCAAGCTTGAACCAAAGTCCAAGGACTTTATCTTACAGTCCGACAGAAAATGCAGTGCTCATCTGCTCAGATCTGGATGGAGGTTCTTACGAGTTGTACATCATACCGAAAGATAGCATTGGCAGGAGTGACTTTGTGCAAGAGGCAAAGAGGGGGACTGGTGGTTTTGCAGTTTTCATAGCCCGGAATCGATTTGCTGTTCTTGAGAAAAGCACAAACCAAGTGCTAGTCAAGAATCTCAAGAACGAGGTGGTGAAAAAGGGGACCCTGCCAATACCTACTGATGCTATATTTTATGCCGGTACTGGTAATCTTCTTTGCAGATCTGAGGATAAAGTGGTTATTTTTGACCTTCAGCAAAGACTGGTTCTTGGGGATCTTCAAACTCCATTTGTTAGGTACGTTGTTTGGTCTAATGATATGGAGAGTGTTGCTTTGCTCAGCAAACATACTATCATTATAGCTAGCAAGAAGCTTGTCCACCAGTGCACCCTTCATGAGACAATCCGTGTGAAGAGTGGAGCTTGGGATGATAATGGTGTTTTCATCTACACAACTCTGAACCATATAAAATATTGTCTTCCAAATGGCGATAGTGGCATAATCAGAACCCTGGACGTCCCTATCTACATCACCAAGGTTACTGGAAATATCATTTTCTGCTTGGATCGAGATGGGAAGAACAGGATTATTACGATTGTTGCAACAGAGTACATTTTCAAGCTTTCACTGCTGAGAAAGAAGTACGACCATGTCATGAGCATGATAAGAAATTCTCAGCTGTGTGGGCAGGCTATGATCGCGTATCTGCAGCAGAAAGGATTCCCTGAAGTTGCCCTCCATTTCGTTGAAGATGAAAGGATCCGATTCAATCTGGCTCTTGAAAGTGGCAACATCAGCGTCGCTGTTGCATCAGCTACAGAGATTAATGAGAAAGATCAATGGTACAAACTGGGGGTGGAGGCTCTTCGCCAAGGTAATGTTGGAATTGTTGAATTTGCTTACCAGCAGACAAAGAACTTTGAGAGGCTTTCATTTCTCTATCTTATTACTGGAAATCTGGAGAAGCTGTCAAAGTTGATGAAGATTGCAGAAGTGAAAAACAATGTCATGGGTCAGTTTCACAATGCTCTCTATCTTGGAGATGTTAAAGAGCGTGTAAAGATACTTGAAAATGCTGGCCATTTGCCTCTTGCTTATATCACGGCATCAGTTCATGGTTTACATGATGTTGCTGAGCGATTGGCAAGTGAGTTAGGAGACAACTTGCCCTCGTTGCCTGAAGGTAAAACTCCGTCGCTTCTAATGCCCCCAACCCCTGTTATGCGTGGAGGTGATTGGCCTCTTCTTAGAGTTATGAAAGGAATATTTGAAGGAGGACTTGAGAATGGTGCGAAAGGTGTTGTTGATGATGAAGAAGATGCTTACGGCGTTTGGGGTGAGGAACTTGACGCGGATGTTGATGGGATACAGAATGGTGACGTGGAAGCAATGTTGGAAGATGCTGAAATGGCTGATGAGAATGATGAAGACGGTGGATGGGGGGGACTCGACTTAGAATTACCACCGGAGCTTGACACACCCAAGAGCTCTGCAAACGTACGCTCATCGGTTTTCGTGACGCCAACTCTGGGCATGCCTGTGAATGAAATCTGGAGCCAGAAGTCATCTCTTGCTGCTGAGCAGGCTGCAGCGGGTAGCTTTGACACTGCAATGCGTTTGCTTCATAGACAGCTTGGCATAAAGAACTTTGCTCCATTGAGATCGATGTTCCTTGATCTGTTTACCGGAAGCCATAGCTATCTCCATGCACTCTCTTCTTCTCCTGTGGTGTCACTTGCCATTGAGCGTGGCTGGAGTGAATCTGCTAGTCCCAACGTCCGTGGCCCACCAGCTCTGGTTTACGATTTCTCTCAGCTTGAAGAGAAGCTCAAGGCCGGTTACAAAGCCACAACGTTAGGAAAATTTACTGAGGCTCTGCGTGTCTTTCTCTCTATCCTTCACACAATCCCTCTAGTTGTAGTTGAGTCAAGACGAGAAGTCGACGAGGTCAAAGAGCTGATCATTATCGTCAAAGAATATGTTCTCGGTCTGCAAATGGAACTGAAGAGAAGGGAAATGAGAGCTGATCCGACACGACAACAAGAGCTGGCTGCTTATTTCACACACTTTAACCTCCAAACTCCTCACTTACGACTAGCTCTTCTCAGTGCAATGGGGGTTTGCTACAAGGCGAAGAACCTAGCCACTGCTTGTAATTTTGCTAGAAGGTTACTAGAGACAAACCCAACGGTGGAGAGTCAGGCCAAGACAGCAAGACAAGTGATCCAAGCTGCTGAACGCAACATGACAGATGAAACCAAGATAAACTATGATTTCAGGAACCCGTTTGTGATATGCGGTGCGACTTATGTACCAATCTACAGGGGACAGAAGGATGTGTCATGTCCGTACTGCACAGCCCGGTTTGTGCCAGGTCAAGAAGGAAATATTTGTACTGTGTGTGATCTTGCAGTCATTGGCGCAGATGCATCAGGATTGGTCTGCTCTCCTTCTCAAGTCCGGTGATGATCCATTTTCTCGCTAGACTCCCACATCCATTGGTTGTTTTATTTTATTTTTTATCATCTATATAGCTCTTTGTGATGCTTTTACTATCGGATTATGAGATTGTTTCTTGGTTGCAAGGATATATCTACTTGTTAGAATTTTTGAATTTTTTTGCTCGCTCCTTTTTCCTTTTTTTTTGCCTTTGAATAAGAAACGTAGTACTTTAGTTACCAACAGTTACAGTTTTTCTAATTTCTTGTTTAGCTGACAAAGCAAGTAAAGTTTGGTTAAAGAAGTGTTGGAATTTTGTGTTGTTAATATTGAGTAATTACTACTTAGAAAAAACGTAATTCCTCTGATTTATCGGTTATGTCCGGTTTGTATTTTGGCTTGAAAGATGAATAACAGAATTGTAATTTCGGGAAGGAGAGGGGGCAATTATGGGATTAAGAAACAATTACAGCTCTCCTTGTTTGCCTCGTCTGTGACATAATCGTCGTACATCCAAATTTCTAATTCTCTCGTTTGGTTAAAGAGTTTCGTCGACGAAGAAGAAGGCGGAGAAGTAGAATCGATGGCGGAAAGCGGCGGTGGTGGTTGTTGTCCGCCGATGGATCTGATGCGGTCAGAGCCGATGCAACTTGTTCAACTCATTGTTCCCATGGAATCGGCTCATCTTACCGTCTCTTACCTTGGGGATCTCGGCCTCGTCCAATTCAAAGACGTGCGTACTCCTTCTCTCTATGATCATCAATATGTAATTAGCGTGGTTTAATTGTGCATTTTCTCATTTCCATTGCAATCCGGGTTTTCTGTGAAATTGGACCTTCGATGTTGATTTTGACATTGGCTTTCTTTCATGATTTATAAGAGTTAACGCATTCATGTCTAGCTGTTAGTTGAATATCGCCGTCTTGTTTTCCTTGTATTTTTTGCCCTTGTTAATCTTTTTGACTTTGGCGTTTGGTTTTGAGTTTTTTTTTTTAGTTTCTTTCTTAAGAGATGATGAAATATGGTTTTTGTCTCTCTTCTTATAAACCAGTTTTTTAATGTTGATTTGATTTCAGCTTAATTTAGAGAAGAGCCCATTTCAACGTACTTATGCAGCTCAGGTAATTCATGCTTATGTGAATGTCTAGGAATGTAATACGAAGGTAGTACATCTTACAGTTGTCATTATTTGCCTTTCGTTTTTGATGGATTTAGATAAAAAGATGTGGCGAGATGGCACGGAAAGTACGTTTCTTCAAGGATCAAATGTCAAAAGCAGGAGTTGTAGCCAAAGAAATGCTAGAGAAAGAAAATCATATTGACTTGGATGATGTAGAGGTAAAATTGGTGGGATTCCTGCTTTTCATATGCCATGTCATGCTTTCGATTTTCTCACCAAGATACTTTTTTCTTCTTTCTGGCTTGTTAGGTAAGGCTTGGAGAGCTAGAAGCTGAACTTGTTGAAATCAATGCTAATAATGACAAGTTGCAGCGATCCTATAATGAACTTATGGAGTACAAGTTGGTTCTTCAGAAGGTATATGTTTTCCATTTTTTTTTGTTCATGGGTTTTGAAGATGTTATGTTGGATTATGCCCCAAGTCGTATGTTTTGATGACTTAATTTGTAATCAACTTTGAAACTATTGGTCTGTAAGTCTTTATTTACCATAAGAAGAACTTAAGGTATTAAGGCTATCCCGTGCTAGGTAATATTTGATAAAGACTATGAGGATTTTCATTAGGTTTCTGATCTTATCTCGTGCTATATCTATCTGAATGTGATCTCTTCATGCTGGTGAGTTCTTTTCTTCTGCTCACAGAAGTGCTACGGCTCAACAGAGAGAAATAGAATCACAACAAGCTGGTGAAGATCTACTGGAGTCTCCTTTATTGCAGGAAGTACGATAGACGCAGCTGTCCTCCTGTTTTTGTTTTGGTAGTTTTTTGTTTAGTTACCAACATTTACAATTGTTCCTTCTAAACAGAAGAAGTCTATTGATTCGACAAAGCAAGTAAAGCTTGGATTTCTCACTGGATTAGTGCCTCGTGATAAGTCGATGGTGTTTGAAAGGATTCTATTCCGTGCTACTAGGGGAAATATATTTATTCGCCAGACTGTCATTGAGGAGCCGGTCATTGATCCCAACTCTGGGGAGAAGGTTAGATGCTTCTATTTTCCTCTTAAGTTCTTTTAGACATAGGAAGCAAGTTCTTATACTGATACAGAAGTTCAGTTGTGTTCTTTTCTTCTGTAATTTCTGCTTTGATATACTGATGCTAGATATTTGAAATATAAAACAGCCTATGTGGCTATATTTTGTCTACTTGGCACATCTATCTATATTTTGTCGATCTGCAGAGCCAAGAGTTCGTTAAACATGGAATGCTGATCTCGTTTGTAAAGAATACTCTTTTCTGTGTCAATTCGAAATTAGCTTAGAACTAAAAAAATTTGCAGGCTGAGAAAAATGTTTTTGTTGTCTTCTATTCTGGAGAAAGGGCAAAAAGCAAAATTCTTAAAATATGTGAAGCTTTTGGGGCCAATCGTTATCCTTTCAGTGAGGACCTTGGAAGACAAGCTCAAATGATGACCGAGGTATGTATTCGTTTGTACTCAGATTTCAATAAAAGTTAATGCATAAGAACATATGTTTTGATGTTCGGAAATTATGTGTATGTTAGTTTTAAAGTCGTTAACCATCCATACGATGATGCATCTTAGGCTAGCAATTTCATCAGGATACTGTATAATGATGATACTGTAAACGCAGAAACTATTTACCATGTTTTATTTTTTCACAATGTCACAGGTTTCAGGTCGATTGACAGAGCTTAAAACCACCATAGACGCTGGGTTAGGTCACCGTAACAGTCTGTTGCACACCATTAGAGATAAGTTTGAGCTATGGAACCTCAAGGTATTTTCCTATGTGGGTCGATGTTGAGCAGTCTGTGTTGACCCATCTATTCTAATCCATGCAAGATGAAGTGAAGTTTTTCCATTGCAGGTACGCAAAGAGAAAGCTATCTATCATACTTTGAACATGCTTAGTCTTGATGTGACTAAGAAGTGCCTTGTGGCCGAGGGCTGGAGTCCTGTCTTTGCATCAAAAGAAGTGAGTTGTTCGTTTTGTTGCACTGTCGATTGACGTGAGTTTACTGGTTTTGTATACTTTACTTAAGTAGAATGGCGTATGTTCGTGCAGATTCAAGATGCATTACATCGTGCTGCTGTTGACTCCAATTCTCAAGTTGGATCAATTTTCCAGGTCCTGAGGACCAAAGAAGTTGCCACCAACTTATTTTCGCACAAACAAATTTACTTCTGCCATCCAGGAAATTGTTGATGCGTATGGGTAAGTATCTTTTTGGAGCTTCTGCCTCAGTCTAGGAAAATAGAAAATTGGAGAAAGCCTTGGTGTTATAAGAGAATGTCATATCGGCTTTGTTTAGTCTTGTCATATTTTCCACTGATCAGTCTTCTATGATCACCACTCTGCAGTGTGGCCAAGTATCAGGAAGCAAATCCGGGTGTATTCACAATTGTCACCTTCCCCTTCCTTTTCGCTGTTATG
This sequence comes from Cardamine occulta, assembly GCA_028015245.1. Taxonomy (NCBI): domain Eukaryota; kingdom Viridiplantae; phylum Streptophyta; class Magnoliopsida; order Brassicales; family Brassicaceae; genus Cardamine; species Cardamine occulta. The sequence continues at coordinate 565,968 of CM051386.1, forward strand.
TTTGGTGATTGGGGGCATGGAATATGTTTGCTGCTTGCAACTATGTACTTGATATTGAGAGAAAAAAAACTTTCCAGCCAGGTAATATCCCAATTGATGTTATCTATGTTCTAACTGTGAGCATGAGATTGTCTCAGCAGTAGAACCTGTTGATAGTTTAGCTGTCTGTTTTCTTATGGAATTGCATGCAAATAAGAAGTCGTAGGACACTCACTTTACAAATCTAAAGAGCATATTATAGACTTATAGTCTATTCTAACATGCATTTTTGGTTAGTTATTGATATTTTTGTTCTTGCGAGTTTTAGATGCTAACTCTTCAATCGTTGCATGCTGACAACAGAAACTTGGGGATATTATGGAAATGGCTTTTGGTGGCCGTTATGTCATTATGATGATGTCACTCTTCTCAATATACACTGGTTTAATCTACAACGAGTTCTTCTCCGTACCATTCCCATTGTTTGCTCCCTCAGCCTATGATTGCCGTGATGCCTCTTGCAGGTATGCAGACTAGTTGTAAAAGTTTGAGTTTATAAATGAAACGAAAAAACATATTAGTAGTAGCTGACAAATATCTTCATGGTCCTTAAATTTTTTTCCCCCTTCTGTTCTATGTTCAGTGAGGCTACAACAATTGGCTTGATTAAGGTCAGAGACACTTATCCATTTGGTCTAGATCCTGTGTGGCATGGAACCCGCAGCGAGCTGCCATTCTTGAACTCACTGAAGATGAAAATGTCAATACTTCTTGGAGTTTCTCAAATGAACCTTGGAATCATAATGAGCTACTTCAATGCAAGATTCTTCAAATCGAGTGTAAATATATGGTGGGTTCAGTTGATTATTTTAGACTGTAGCGTGCTTTCTCTCCAGTTATTTAAACAGTAAAAATCAGTCATCATCATAGCATCTAAATTTTGCGGGCTTGCAGGTTCCAGTTCATTCCTCAAATGATATTCTTGAACAGCTTGTTTGGCTATCTCTCGGTCCTCATCATCATAAAGTGGTGCACTGGTTCTCAGGCAGATTTGTATCATGTAATGATATACATGTTCCTGAGCCCAACCGATGAGTTAGGAGAGAATCAAGTTTTCCCTCACCAGAAAACAGTGCAGGTTAGTATCTCTGCATAGCAATTGCTATTATGAGATTTTGAAAAGCATGTCACAGGTTTTGTTTCAATCATCTCTTTCCTTCCCATTTGTCAGCTTGTGCTTCTCTTTCTGGCTCTTGTTTCTGTTCCGTGTATGTTGCTTCCAAAGCCATTCATCTTGAAGAAACAGCATGAAGCTGTGAGAAGTTTCTTTCCTTTTACATATTTAGTTTCTATATAAATTAAGGTCTTGGTTTTGTTTTTTTTTGTAATTTTGCTTTGCTGGTCGTAATTAACGGTTTCCTTCTCCCAGAGGCATCAAGGGCAGTCATACACACCTCTCGACGAGACAGATGAGAGTCTTCAAGTAGAGACACACGGGGGTTCTCATGGGCACGGGGAGTTTGAATTCAGCGAAATATTTGTGCATCAGCTGATTCACACCATAGAGTTTGTGCTTGGAGCTGTTTCCAACACCGCATCTTACCTGCGTCTATGGGCTCTCAGGTAAGAGTTAGTAGAAGATGCTATACATGAATTACATAGCCTATACTAATGGCTTGATAAAATGCATCCATCCTTATTGTTTCAGCCTTGCCCACTCAGAGCTATCATCAGTCTTCTATGAGAAGGTCCTCCTTCTCGCTTGGGGGTAATGCATCTTCCTCTCTCTCTTTGGTCTAACATGTCTTATATTTTTGTGTCTTGTTGGCAATAACTAACTAACAATAAAACAGTTACAACAACGTGTTGATCCTGATCGTTGGGATCATCGTCTTCGTATTCGCGACTGTGGGAGTGTTGCTGGTGATGGAGACACTTAGTGCGTTCCTTCACGCACTGCGTCTCCACTGGGTTGAGTTTCAGAACAAATTCTACGAAGGAGATGGTTACAAATTTGCTCCCTTTTCTTTCATTTTCACCGCAAACGAAGACGAGTAAAGTATTGGTGTTCTCTCCCCTTCTGCAATTTGCATATATTTTTCATTAAAGTCGAATATATTTTTCCCCTCTCTCCGTATAAGGGTCAATTAAATTTATTTATTTGCCTGTGGAGATATATTTTTTTACAAAGAAAGAAAAAAGAGAGAGAGAGAGAGAGAGGGGCAAAACCCCATTTGTTGTTGTGTTTGTTTGGAACAAAATAAAATAATAAGCTTGTGGTATATTAATAAAGTCAGGAATTGGACTTTTTCCAACATTTATTTGTTTTCCAAGAAAGACAAACTATAACTACATCTTCTGATTCTGTTTATAATAAATAATTTTAAACTAAATTTTGGGTTGTTTGATGCTTCATTATGCTGCTTAGTGTTGATACTACTGAAAAAATATCCTAAAAAATCCAGGCAGTTGTCTTGGGGTTAATCACTGATGATAAAAGGTTTACAACAACTTCAATTAAAAAGAGAAGACGACAAGCGTAGTGTAAATTAAGAAAGAGCAAGGTTAAAGTAATTTAAAAGCGACGGAAGAAAAAAATCATTTAAAAAAGGGAGAATAAGAAAAAAATTCCCCCACGCGCAGTGTAAATTAAAACTTTTTAATTAGTGAAAATCGAGCAAAATGTGTGGACTAAGTATGGAAAATCCGGCGCGTACTTAACCACACAGCACATGCACGCCGTTTAAATACACTTGTATTAAGCTATTCCACGTAGGCTATTATATAAGGTCTGCGATACATTAGGCCCATATAAAGTAATCATAGTTTAGAAAGGCCCATTTTTAATGGCCTAGTCTTGATTGATCATATTATAAATTAGACCCAAGTTAACTGATCCTTGATAAAGTAGGCTCATATTAACGGCCCATTTTCGATTAAACTCAGACTACTACTGAGCATTGTACGGGTTTGCTCAAGAGAATGCATTTTATTTACAAGCATAAAGCATCGAGAAATAGAGAGTCAGCTCGAAGCGCTCACACAAATCACCAAAGTAAATTAATTACTGAAGAAGCTTAATGGGCTGTGGTGGAGACGGTGGCTGAAACGGTGGAGACAAGACTGTCAACGCCACAAATGTTACGGCCTTTGCAGATTTTGTAGAAACCATTCTCACCCCAAGTCTCTCCCCATGAGTTCTTGATGATCCAGTAAGGCTTCTCCTTGAACCTAGCTGGAGCGTAACCAGCCGACCCATAACCGACCAACAAGACACCGTGGTTAAGCCTCCTCGCACATATGTAAGGGCAAGAGACTCCTCCAATGTAAGTCTGCATATAGGCAGCGTTGATGGCTACTGCAAGTGGTCCGTTCTTGACAAGGTTTGCAGCTATCTGCTCTTCATCAATGGAGATAACACTGAAGTTGGAGACAGAGGCAACGATCTTGGACTTGTCTAACTTGCAGGTCTTGCCGTCCTTACCAGTGTAAGGATAGTCTTCTTCTCTCATGAGCCCTCCGGTTTTGAGGGTGTATTCAAATGCACTGTTCATTAGCCCACCATTGCAACCAGAATCACACGAACCTGCCTCCTCTGGATCACACTGCAAAAAGAGATGATGGGACACTTATCAGAGAGACTAGTAATCAGTTAAAGTGAGCAACTTGAACTAAGTAGTGAGATTAACATTGTAATTATCTTAACATAGTGTGAAATCTTATAAAACATATTGATAACTGAGCAAACATCTATAAATCAACACACAATCTCTGAATCCCAAAGTCAACAAAACTCATCGCTAAGTCAAAGAGAAAGAAAGTAAAACCTCGTGATCACAGTCGACGAGCTGTTGTTCACTAAGGCTGACGAGTTCGCCGGTAGCAAGGAAGTTAGCACCTTCCAGAGCTCCGGTAGCGCTGAAACTCCAGCAAGACCCGCAAGATCCCTAAACATGTAACCAATCACCAACCAAAACTTGGATTCGATCTAATAATATACATCATCGAAATCGACTGTATATAAATACCTGATTTTTGACGGGGGTAACAGCACCATGATCTCTCCAATCAAAATCCTCCGGGAGATTTCCAGTAGGGAGAATCGGAGCCTTGTTCGCATCCTTGGGAAGCTTAAACCGACCTTTAAGCCCCAAATGCTTCTTCTTAAACTCAGACCGAGTCAGATCTGAGAACTGCGTAACACCATGACGCGCCGACGGATCCATCTTTTGGTGACGCCTCGCTCGAAAGAGATTCGCCTTGAAAACGGAAAATCTATAATCATGCTCCTCACTGGTAGCGTAGACCTTCCCGAACTTCTTCTTGAAGAGAGAAAAGTGATCCTCGGAGGACAAAACCTTGGGCTCTGCTCCACCAACCACCTGCCGGATCACGAGGTCATCGCCGTCGTTGACATCAGACGACGTCGTCTCTGAAGAAACGGAGACGATAAAGAAAAAGACAAGGAAAATGGAGAAATAAAGCTTAAGACGATCCATTGATTTCGATTGAAGGAAAAAGTGAGGAAGGGAGAGAGATTAATATAGAACCCTAAGACCATCTCCATTGCACATAAAAAATTGGGTGTCTTAAAATTTTAAAATAAAAAGAAAAAGAAAAAAAGGTGGGGGAGTATCATTGAACAGTAGACAAAATGTCTCTACATAGACACTTTGAAGACTTTTAAGATAGGGTGTCTTAAAATTAAATCTTTATTTATATTAAAGACACTTGTTATTTTTTGTGCAATGGGAAAGTAGATATACACACGCAATCTGATTGTATTGGTGTATCTATAGATGCTACTTGTCTTTTTCCCTTTGGATTTCTTTAAAGATAAAAGATGTTGACAAAAAAGAAAAATATATATCGAAGAAGCCGGTAGATATTTTCCTTATTTTAAGCTAACTTATCCAAGAGGAAAGAGTAGTTGGCCAATGATCTACCACCACGTGTTAAGAATTGACTACGTATGAATGGGATAGGTCCATTTGTTGCAGTGCCATGTCGTGATGTACATAATTAATTATATTTTTATACCTTTTTCTGAAATAATAAACCAAATAAATAGTTTTATCTTCCAAAGGTGGAAATGTTAGTTGCAATACTTGTATTCTCTTGATTCATGTGTTTTTTTTACCAGTATTTTCAAAATAACGTGTTTTCAGAAATACTAGTACTTTTTGTTTTTAGTTGTTGGATGAAATATGAATCACTGCACAACACCGATGTTAACCAAATTTTGAAGACACGATCATTAAAAAATGCTATAGTTGTTTTTGGTTAAACTTACCACTTCTTCCTAGACTTCACAATGACGAAACAAACAAATAATAAGCAACCCTCTCTTTGTTTGGTGTTCTAAACAAACCATTTTACTCAATTTCACATGTGACAACTAAAGGAGATCAAACCATAAACAATATACATATGATTATACCACAACAAGTCACCAATCACGCCATCGACCTAAACCCTCGTTCTTAAGTATAAAATAACTCGAGAGGGAAACCAAACACACTACCTTTATAAATTACACGATGATACTCAACTCACCCAATATATATATAGCTTTCACACAGGTTCATTTTAGCTTGATCGCTTATTATGTTTGGTCCTCGTCTTGGTTACTTCCAGGCTGCGCTTTGCATTCACCTGTTTGTTGGGGACCAACATATCAATAAGGTTGTCTTTGACCTTAAAAAGACATTTACTTTGGGTTCAGGAGTTTTCTGTCTTAAGTTGGTTCAGTATATCAGTCCAAGAGCTTATTATTGTTGGCAGGAATGGTTCTGTATTGGCTTTTACTTTAAGCCCGGCCAGGCTTTGTAGAACACCAGAACTGTGGTGGCAAATAAAGATATTAGCAGAAATGAGAGAGAGAGAAATACCTTAGCAGAAGTGGAATTTGAGCTGAGCAAATTATGCTGCTGTGGGGCACACTCTTCACAGTAGAAATGATCGAGCTGCTTAGCTGCCTCTATTGTCTTTCCTATACAAGAAGGATGAAACCTGAGCCAATGTTAGTTTGCTGTAACATAAAAGGCAACAGAGTAACAGACAAAGAAATAAAGACTAGGCTTAAGAATTCCAAGATCAAGAGTGTTATGAGTAAAAGATCTAGGTCACAGACAAAGAAGCTACAGAAAAACCCAAATCTTAACAGCGACTCTATCAGTAACTTGTAAGATTACAAGATTCCGCAACATATACATTAGGATCCTTATCACAGTTGTTACAAGCGTTAAGACCAGATTATTGTTCCCATTCATCACCGGTTTTCATAGTATCAGATAAGACAATACATGAGTAAGGAAGAGCATTAGCAAAGTAAAATCATGACGGACGCATTCATCTCAATAGCATATCCACTAGGACTCACGAGACACGCTTAAAACATATGAGCAGTTCCAACTTGTGAGTCATCAAGTAGATTAAAAAGAAGCAAGTGAACACTTACCACTCAGAACATTCCTCGCACTGCACCATTAAGTCATCAGGGTTGTACGGCATCTCACACTTGCAGAACCTGCAAAAGAAACTCAGCTGATTATGAATGTAACTTTCAAAAGCCTAAGCTCAACCAAACAATTCAATATGGTAACAGAGAGAGTCTCAGAAACACATACACGGCGACTCTGTCAGGATCAAAAGCGCCGGTGGCGGAATTATACTCGAAACGACAGAAGAAGTCGTCGTTTGCGACGGAGTCGAGTTTGATGTAGCTATTGAAACTGTGGACCTTACACTTGCCTTCGATTGTATCGGCGCTTTGCAAGTCCAAGTGGTCAGAGAGGAAAACCTCCTTGGCTCCATGGAACTGTCTCCTCCCTCCCATGGATTCCTCAGGCCGGTAATACCACCTCACACGAACTTTCGCGTTCGATCCACGCGCGTCCGTGTCGATCGCCTCTACCCTTGCTACGTACGACGGTTTCCCCGGCTCCGAAGACCGCATCAGCACAGCATCTCCCTCTTCAATTGAAAAAACGATTCACCTTTGAATATTCAATTATCCAGAAATTTCGGATAGGTTTAACGGAAAAGAAAGAAAATCAATCAGACGTACCTTGAATCGTCCTGTCGATGTGTTTGAGTCTATAGGACTTGAGTTGCTTCCTTGAAGCTTTTTGCTTGGGCATCTGAAGGTGATGAAGAAGCAGACGGGTTTTTCTCGAGAAAGTTAGGGAAAATACCTTTGCGATCACTTTTCTCAAGCACAATACCGTCAGAAAATAATCATATGACTCGCGGAGCAGGGTAAGCACAAGTCATATGCAGCGTACGATTGGAGAAGAATGGCAGGATCGTTAATATGTTAGGAAAGCAAGGACGACAATGGGTAAATAGAGAATGTCAGATAGTCAATTGACCACGTCAGCTTTTAAAAGAAACGCCGTGTGAAATACGCGCCGATAGCACGCTCCTAATCATGTAAAATTAAGCCACGTAAGCAATTACTCATTATGATTTGTCTTTACTTTGTCTTCTAATGTATGTTGCATGCTTTGAGATAAAGGAATTTCCAAAAGAATATTTTAAGAATTTATATTATTTGAAAACTTATGAAATCCTTCCTCAACCATTCCATTTTTATTCACTTATTCATTTCTATGCGTATGATTGATTACATTCAAAAGGATTTCCAAAAACAAATGTATGCCCAAATTGAAACCAACAAATCCAAATCTACAAAATTCGCCCAAGAGAATAGACAACCACAAAAACATTAAAATAGTAGAGACAATCAAAATTGGATGTGAATGACCCCACGTACTGAAGTTTGTGTTTCGAGTATTGGGATAAATTAAGAAAGTATTTATTTCTTTTCCTAAGCACCAACACAAGGTGAGGAACAATGGGTGCTACTAGAGACTCTACGACAAGGGTAGTTTGATAAAGTCACATTGCTGTTAACAGCAGCAGAAAATGAAGATGAAGATGATTGCTTGGTCTTCTTCTTCTTCTTCTTGTAAGCATCATCATCATCAAAACGTTGGGTTGGTTTTTTGAGATCTTCAAGGCATTTAACATCTGAGATACAAACGAATGATCTTGCTTTCTCTGAATAGTACCTTGACAATCCTCTCCTATTTTTTAAACCATTCACAAAATCCAAAGTTAGATAGTAATCCGCATATCTATAATTAACATAATCAGTGACATAATTTTTCAGGTGTTTATTACTTTTTGGGAAGGTTGTTTCTTAGCTCTCCCATGTCAAAGGCCAACCCACTTATGTTTTCCATAGTTAATAAGAGAGAGAGAGAGAACAAAAAGAAAAACCAAACTAAGAATTTGGGTCTTTTTTGGCTTTTGTGGGAAAATTCAAGCTATTCAATTATATATACACAGAAGAAAAGAAAAGGAAAGAGAAAAAGAGAACTCATTTGCTTAATTGAAGGGAATGGTTTCTATTTCAGGGTCTTTGTTTTATTTTGCCTTCATGGTTCTCTTATTTTTTGCAGAAATCTGTGACTGACCCTAATCGTTTCTCACCTATACTTCCTCTCCTACATACACTTGTGAAGAGTTTGATATTCAAACATTTACGATTATATATACATAATATCACAAGGTTTCTACGATTATTAGATGCAAGAACTTAATGTCTTTCCCTCATTAGAACCAAACTAACCCATCTAAAGAAGGAAATAGAAACAACGATTATTAACTAACAGAGATCTTAAAACCAAACACTAATTCCATTCAATAAGAATCAAAGCTTGAACGCAGTAGTTAATTAAAAAGATTGAGTTCTTTTCTTATTTTAGCAACTAAAGTTGTAATGTAACAAACAGCTTTAACTAGAGTTTACACTAGACAACAGAATACGAGACTCGGTAACCCAATTTTACTTTTAGTTTTCAGACCTTTGGGAGGACAAATACATTGTCCCCCAGGTTATGTTTAAACATCTTTGTGGAGATTCATTTGCAAAAAATGATCTAAATTTGTTCTAATCCTTGGTCTGAAAAACATGTGCAGACCAAACCGTAAACCCAATAATTCTTAGAAAACAAAAGAGCACCTTTTGTTTTCTGTGTACAGTGGTGGAAATTTTGTAGGAATATTCACACACTATTTCAATTGGAAGTTGTATTTGTACACTAATATTAGAAAATACAATAAGGGAGGATAAGTAGATAAATGCACCAGAGCATTTAGTAGTATACATACATCCATATACATACCCACCCACAAATTACACTTCATACAAAAAATATATAAATTTGATAAAATACACACCGAAAGATCGAAATATCACACACATCTCCCGGCCAACAACACAAAAAAAAACATAAAAAGAAACAAATATATCACCTTAAAAAGTCAATTTTTTCTATTTCAATTATTGTTTATAACGATAAATTCGTTTTGGTGCATTCTTTTTGTCTTTTTTAATTAGTTATCTGTCAGTTTAATTTATCGTCCGTTAAGGTTAGCAAACTGAGTAAACATGGCTGTTCCAGAGTGTTCATCCACGGCCTGAACCTCGGCTGTGCCATTGTTCTCTTCCACCTTAGGAACCGGAACAGTAGCTGCCGCATCGCTGGTGGTTGAGGGAGTGATTGGAGCTGGAGCAGGCACCAGCACCGAGCCAGGTGTCACTGCAGCAGGCTTAGGGTTCTCAGTCTCTTCGGCTTTTCCCTGAGTGAATGCCTCTTGAAGCTGAAGAGCATATTCCAAGTTCCACAGAACATCTCCCATTGTTGGCCTATCAACACCGTAATCTTCCAAACATTTCTCTGCAGCTTCAGCAAACTTCTTCATCGATTCAGGATTAATCGTTCCAGCCAAATGAGGATCAATGATCTTTTCGAGAAGTCCTTTTCGTTTCCACTGCATTGCCCATTCAGCTAAGTTAACCTGCTCTCTTGGTAGTTGAGGATTGATGGCTGGTCTTGCGCACAGAGCTTCTAGAAGAACGACACCAAAGGAATAAACATCGGATTTGTCAGTAAGTTGCTGTCTTCTAAAGTACTCGGGGTCTAAGTACCCAAAACTTCCTTTCACGGCCGTGCTGACATGGTTTTGTCCAAAGGCTACATCTTTAGAAAGACCAAAGTCAGCGACTTTAGCAACTAAAGCATCATCGAGGAGAATGTTAGTGGATTTGACATCACGGTGGATAATCCCCTGAGCTGTTCCTGTGTGTAAGTAGTGAAGCCCACGTGCAGATCCGATACAGATCTCAAGTCGTTGTTTCCAGGTTAGAGGAGCAAGGTTCTTTCCGTACAAGTGGTCCCTGAATGGACCATTGGACATGAACTCATAGACTAGGATCATCTCTGAGTTCTCGTCACAGTAACCAATCAAGGAGACCAAGTGTCTGTGCCTGAGCTTAGAAAGCATCTGAATCTCTGTCTGGAACTCAGTGATTCCTTGTTCAGATTGTGGGTTACCTCGCTTGACAGCGACTTTGGTTCCATCATCAAGGGTTCCAATGTAGACATTACCGAATCCTCCAACACCGATAATCTGAGATGCTTCAAAGTTCTTTGTGGCTTCTTGAAGCTCTGAGAGGGAGAAATAGCGACCAAGGCCAAGAGTTGAGTTGTAGAAGTTGGATTTCTGAGAACCACCTTTGCTTGTCATGAAAGTGCTGTCACCGGCGTGTATCGGTAGCAACCAAGAAGAGAAACTGTTTCTCTTCTGCCAATCTTGTGGCCTCTTCTTCCACCTGTAAACCATGGCTCCTAGACCAATAAAAGCTCCAAACATCATCACAAACCCCGCGGTTGCAACCATACCATGCTTCCCCATGCCAGTGGTTCTACCATCAACTCCAAACTCTCCATCAAGGCTGTTCACGGAATTGCTCATCTTCAGAACCTCAACACCGTTCAAAATCGCGTTTTTGGACCCTGTATCTTCTCCCATTGGACCAATCTGAACTTGGAGCTCAGGGCTCATAAGTGTTGCATTCACAACAATGTCTTTGTAGTAAGGAGCTGCTAGATCCCCAGCGACAGTGGACAAATCCAGCCCAGAAATGGCAGTTTTCCCATTGATGTACACATTGAAGTACAGGTCATTGAGAGACTTGCTAACAATGTCACAGAAATGAAGCCGAATAAGGTAGTTAAATGATGGGTTGGATGGGAAATTCCAGGAGACGTTGAAATTAGGGTCTATGGTGTGAGCATCAGCCATTTCTGCAGCTGTTGCATAAACCGTCTGTGGAGCAATCAAAGGTGTAACTCCGGGTGGGTACTTGATTGCCGAAGTGGTCGTTTTAACGTCCTTAGCCAAGTTCTCATCTTTCAAGAATTCCTTATCCGGTGTCCAAGTTCTTCCTAATGTGTCATTCTGAGGCATGATCAAGGGGCCACCGACATTGACTCTGTAAACAGACTGGTAAGCATAGTTAGACAAACCCGAGAAACCATTGACAGGGAAAAGTGCCGTGCCAGCATCAGAGATAAGTTCGTCCGGAGCTGATACGACTTCAATAGCATTGATGAACGCTGCAGAATTTTTCATTGGTCTGAACCTGAGGGCAAATTGAGCATCTGTCATGTTGACGAGATACTCCTTCTGCAGAACAGCTTGACTATCCTTATTGTTACTCATTTTGAAGTTATGAAGCAACACATATTTCTCCGTTAGGACGGAAAAGGTAGCTTGTTGGAGATCAAATTTGTCATCAGGGAAAGCCATGAAATGGAGGCGAACCCAATGCCAACCAGGTCGGGTCAAATGGAATTTGTAGGTGGCTTCCTCACGGAAGATCCTTGCTGTTAGATAGATAGGAGAAGCGACCTTGTCTGAAGGTGGGGCCGAGACCTGAATATCGTCCTTGGCTTCTATGTATTGGACCGTCTCTTGGTCACTCTTAAAGACTCTTCCATCAGGGGTTTTGGATGACGATTTGCTTCCACAATCAATGAGAATATCATCTGCTGGTTTAAAACCGGTAACAGGTCCCACAGCAGCGACAGCAGGGCCTGAGATGAAGAGGAGAATAGCGAGAAGGAGAGCCATGGAAGGCTTTGGAGAAAAATCAAAGACGGGAATCATGCAAAGGTTTGGTTTCTTTCTTATCTCCATCCCTCCTGAGTAGGAAGGAGAGAGAGAAGAGAGAAGGATGAGAAAGAACAAAGATAAGAAGGAATGAGGGAATTTGTTGGATAGCTTGTGGTTGAAGAAAAGAAGGAGAAAAAAAGGTCATGAAAGAGAGAAATGGTGAGTTGTTATATGTGTGGCCATACAGTTTTCGGAGTATGTTGTAATTTGGTGGAGGATATGAGCATTGATGATATTCAATGATCTATTTTTAGCAAATTGCTAATTCTGTTATCTTGACAATTTTAACACAAAGCCAAAAATAAAATAACTCTGGTTCCCTATTTCAAGAAAAATCAAACTGAAGCTCTAATCAGAATAATAACCTCACTATCAGTTTTTTTGTTATCAAACAAGCAAATATGAACGAGTGATCCTAATGGTCGTCTTGAGGCAAGAATGTTATGAAGACACAATATATAGGCGAGTTAACATACCAGTGAAAGCTTTTCACTGCCACTCAAGTGACTCCAGAGATTGCTGATGAATGTCTGAATCTCCTGCTGCAACTACATTAAAGCCTGTGACAAATGAAAAAGTAAATAAAGATGTTCAATTGTTCGACATTGAGGGGTAGTGTGATCTTTTGTTTAGACGAGTTTGTGACTGAGAGCAAGAAACAAAGTTTTTTTGGAATATTGAACATACTTGTAGCAACTGCACTAGATGAAGCTTCCCACAGAAGTGAGTTACCGTTCCAATCGGTTATGGTACCTCCAGCGCCTTCTATTACAGGCACCAGAGCAAGGAAATCATAAGGCTGGTGAAGAATAACATTGACATCAATTAGTATGATGTAAACGGACAGTACCAGTTGAAGTAATTATAGTAGCAAGTAATTATAGTAGTGTCATTCTGAAATAGAAGTTTTACCTTTAGACCGGATTCAATAACAAGATCGACAAATCCAGAAGCCAATAGAGCATAAGCATAACAATCACAGCCGTATAATGGCATTTTCACCTGTTACAATAAATTTTAACAAGCCAGATTACAAACATGCCATTCACTTGTGACCAACATTGAAATGAAACAAAGAAGGCATTCAGAGGAACCCATACGAAAACCAGCTAGCTAAAAAACTAAATTGAGATACTGATTATTGTGAGATAAGTTGTTCATCAAATTCTTAGAAGGAGGTTTCATCTAGGTTTCGTTTGCCTGTGCCAATTCACTCCAACCGATAAAGAATCCAAATCCCACGTAAGAATATATTAGACAAATAGATAAGGACCTTGTCTCTAACTCGAGCGTATGCCTTTTCCGCCTCTCCACTGAAAAGATGTGGGCTAGTGGTGTATCTAGTCAAAATATGAGAAGAGAAAAAAGTGAGATCTATGAATGTGATCATGAGAATAGTACATTAGTGCTTGCCTTCTTTAAACACGAAACTATTGAGGCATCACATGTCTTTTAAGTTCTATATGCTCGAAAAGATAACTACAGAAGTATCACTATTATGGCTCAATAAACGCAAACTTACAAATATGCTTGTGATAATTTTGGGCAAGATCGTGTTGAGATATCTTCCCCATTTAGTTTAGTTCTTCTTCCACTCATTCCTATCCATCTCTCTTTAAGAATTGGCTGATCAATTAGACCTAGAATCTGAAAGGATAAACAATGACAGTTAGTAAGCCCAAAATACAACTCCTCAGAATCATGAGCTCTTAAAACACATTCAAAAATTTAGCATGCTTAAACTCCTCTGCAATTAACACAAAACAGATTATACTAGGCATTATGAATTCCGATCAGATCATTAGAATAATTGTAATGGATACCACAAAAATGGGAAGCCTTGCAAACAATACCAGAGTCTGGTGTCTTACCGGTTTACCTTTGTAGAGCAGAGCTATCAACGTACCAAACACGGGTTTCCCTGAGATGAAGCAGTTGATAGCACAATCAAATCCTCAAACTCTTGTGATATGAAAAAAATGACGAAATATTAGAACAAAAAGTGCACCTGTAATAAAGCTCTTTGTTCCGTCAATTGGGTCCAAAACCCAAACATAGTCTGCAGATTCCTCTTTGCATCTCCAACCCTTCTCCTCACCATATCTAAAGTTTCAGCATTTTAGAATGTGAATAAAGGTAAATACATGAACTGTTCGATGTTCTTATATATTCATCTACTGAAGCCTAAGGAAAGATAGCAATCAATGTGTGTTTATCTTCAAGGACAACAGGGTTTAGCAGAGCATAGTTCAGGTATGATTACCTCTCTATATCATAAAAAAAAAAAAGAGGAACAATAGTCTTATTTAAGGGAAGGAAACTCACATAGCATGAGAAGGGAAATTCTGGAATATAATCGAAACCATTGCCTCTTCAGCCATTTGATCAGCGATTGTAACAGGACCTACAGATATATCCAATTCAGAAACATAAACACAAATTAGTGGTTAGCAATCAAACTTCGATTAAACTCTCAGTACTACCTAACACTTGAATCACCAATCACTCCCTATCTTACTCGATACCCACATAACTCTTAACCAAGCTAAGCAGAGCTCCAATCGAGAACCAACCGAGACTTACTCATATCATCTTTATCAACAATGTCGAATTTCTTCCGGAAATACTTTCTGATAACTTCGCCGGAAGCGTCAGCCAACGCATTTCCCACGGCGGCGAATCGATCCAATTCGGTTTCGCTCATTTCTGAAGGAGATTCCTCGCTTAGGTAAGGCCGTTTCGAGTTCGAAGCCACTGCCAGGGAGATCCGGCCGCGGGAGACCGGAACAGCGGTTGGAGAAGAAGATAGAAAGGAGAATCGACTGCTTCTAGAGTAAGACAATGAAGGGAGATGAAGAAAGGAAGTAGCAGACCGCATCACCGGAGACGGTGGCGGTATCAGATCGAAGGACTTACAGCAGAAGTGCGACTGAGCTAACATTTGCTATGAGAGGGAAATTGACGGAAACAGCGATGCATTGACCACCTAAATAGTGATGATGATTATGCAATCTCATCCGTTGGATCGACTTTAGATCTCTCCCAAATACCGAACCGAATCGCAAAATGTACTTGACATAATGAAATACTAACAGTATTTTGCACAATTATTTTCCCAACAAATTCAAATTACATTTTAGACCATGATTGAGATTACAAGTAGACTACTTGAAGTAGTCATGAAATGAATTTACAATGCAAATAAAACTTGAGTATATGCCCTTATTCATCACGGATATCGTTGTGGTGGCCAGAAAGTTTCTCCTTAATCTTCTTAAAGAAACCCTTTTTCACGTGCGGCTCCTTGCTGCTTAGCTTCGATTTAGTTTCATCCCTTGTATTAGTTGCCTCCGTGCTCCTCCTCCTTCACCATCGCCCTCCGCCTACATATATATATTCGCATCGGATGATCAAATATGATACGTACCAGAATGGATATTTTTAACAATAATAACAATTTTATAAATTAAACGGAAATTTAAATTAGACTTGTAAGCTATCAAATATTAAACAATTGTATTCACATGCGTGATAAGATCGGATAACCTCGTTTGCTTCCAACTTCTAAAGTATATACATTGAATTATGTAAGACATTCACCTACCTTCTAAAGTATATGAATGGTGATATTAATCTTACCGAGTTAGAGGAAGAAATGCCGAACCAGCGGAGATCATGGTCTTCGATAGGGTCGTGAGAGACTGAGATAGGTTGTGCGTGGTGAGGAGTATTGGTGGTGGTGATTGGGGCAGTGATTGGGTGTGGGCCGGTGTAGCTGCTCTCCTTAAGGTGAGGAACAGTGGTTGCGACACCTGTCTGGTGCATGGCGTTACCAAACTCGTCCTTGAGCTGAGCTGGTCTACCGTGTTGGTCCGTGAGATACATCGGGTTTCCTCGTTCGTCTTTCAGATCCGCCATTATGGTTAGAGGATTCTCGACTCTCAAATCAAACGTCGCTAGTGAGCAGTTTCATGCGTTTTGAGTTAACATTAGTATCCCCTCTGTATATATTCATGTGCATCAGTGCATGTCCAGGACACGTGGCGCAATAACTAATGAAGTCGAGTAGGGTATTGTCACGTAAGCACATATGTGTGTTCCATAACGAACGAGCCTGCCTACCGATAATCGTCCACTGATCCCGAGACGACTTTTTTATGTCTCTGACCATAACACACAAGCTTCCATTTTTACTTGACAAATGATGGTGTCATTAATTAATATCTCCAAGGTGGAAAAAACTAATCAATATTTACAGAAAGAGGTTTGATTAAGAGTCAAGCTGGTAGATATAATCAAACTATATACCCAACCTACAGAGTCCAATTCTGATCTATGCACAGCCAGAATAATTATTAGACTAATGATCCAATGATGTTTTTATCCCTAGTCCTGCAATCTAAATTTGGAACTTTACATGTATGAAACTTTAGTAATCATTATAAAAAAAAAAAACATGGATAAGACAAATTTTGTTCAGCTTTACGAGGAAAGTGTGTAAAAACAAATAGCCTGCTTTTAATTGAATGGTTTTGTGTCCGTGTGTGTCGACTTCTATGCTTCAGACAGTAGCCAAAGTCCAGAGCACGCCAAAATCTGAAACAACCACCACAAAGTCTTACTTTTGATTCACTGATTTGTCTTTCAACTATGTATATAGCAAGAGACAGAGAGAGGCTTACAAGTTCATATTCTGCTGGATTTGGTCCAGAAGAAGCCTTTCTTTTTGACAGGAAGATTTTCTTTAGGGAATTTACAGTTACTTCTGGACCCGAAAGAAAAGTGTCGCGCCAAGAAAGGCTTTGCAGAATAGCTTTTGACACTCGAACTTGATACCAGTTTAGGGCTCTTGCTATCTGCTGCTGCTGTCCTGTGGCTGTGATCAAACATTACAAAATCATCGCAATCAAATTCACTGTCCAAAACCCGATTTCTGAGTCTTTTGTTGTGCCTAGCTTTCAAATCCATCTCTACTTTCAGCGCTTTCTCTGACAGCTTCGCTGTTTTCTTCTCACCCAATGTACAGATGGGGCAAGAAGGGTCGAATTTATCGATTTCCAGCGTCATCTGCTCTAAACACTCACCATGATACACATGCCCACAAGCTAGAATTGCAGACACAGAGAGCTCGTTGGTCATAAAGATCTTATGGCTGCTCCACAAGAATTTCTCTGACAAGGGTCTAGAGCAAGCACCACAGGTTTGCTGCTGATGATTAGACCTTCGTTTGCCATGATGGTCTATTTTGTCACGTTGAAGCCCAAAGCAATCATTATCATAAGACAAAGGCTCGTTGCTACGAGAAGATGACATCATTTCAGAAAAGGCTTGCAGTGACCAACCTTCAGATGGTCCAGACTGAGAAGAATCAGATCTCAAAGGATTTCCCTGCCTCTCTTCTGTTGCTGAGCTTCTACCTAGTGAGTTCTGACCATAGATTTGACCATCAGAGACTTGCTTTGATAGACGAGGGCGCTGTGTCAGTTTTAGTGTCGATGAACTTGCAGGGTGCAAGTAGCTCTGGGAGGAAAGTGGTGATGTTGGGAAAGATGATGGTTGTGAAGCCAAAGAAAGAGACAATTGTGCAGGAGATGGATATGATGGTGCTGCAGACTCTGTTGAAACATTTTCTTTCTTTTCGGGTACATAGAAATTCAAAGTGAGGTTAGGCATCAACAAAAGCTAAAATTCAAAGATATGAGAGAACTCAGCTACTGGTGAAACACGCTTTACCTGTTCGAAGACTGTGTCCATGGAAGAATTTCTTGGAAAAGATAGATCTGCCACAATAGATTATGATCAACATAGAAGCAAGACAAGAAGCAAACAGACAAAACCTAT
Organism: Cardamine occulta; assembly: GCA_028015245.1. NCBI lineage: Eukaryota > Viridiplantae > Streptophyta > Magnoliopsida > Brassicales > Brassicaceae > Cardamine > Cardamine occulta. The sequence continues at coordinate 583,818 of CM051386.1, forward strand.
CAATAAACATCGCCACGCTTTTCTGCTCATCATGACACGAGGGACATTAACAAGTTCTGTGAAAAAAAAGTTCTAAAGTCCCAAGTAAGCAACACCAAGTAACATCCTGAAATCATTTACCTGAGGCGGGAGATTTCTGCAATGTATGAGTCCGAAAACTGTCCAAAGGAGAGCCTTCAGATGAAACAAAAGCAGATTCAAATTTGATCTCAGAGCCATCGTTCCGACTAATCCCATCAGATAACCAACTAAGAGAGGTTTCTTCACCAGCTACACGTCCTCTATTATCCCACCGGAAACTCCAAGTTGGAGAATGCCTAAGATTGCTCCTCTGCAAATTCTCAGCAGCTGATGAATTAGGCACCACCATTTTGTCTCGAGCAGCAACACAACACGCATTCCCCATAACTCCCAAATACTAAGCACTATAACAAAGACAGTGCTTCTAATTCTTTGGCGGAGTAGAACACACCACAACAATCCCTTAACACGAAGATAAACAACACAAAAATCAATTTAAGAAACGAAGATTCAGTAGCAATTCAATCTATATCATCAACAGCTGAGAAACCACAGAGTCAGACAAGCCCGAATGAAAAATTGCAGTTTGCATCACTTACAAGTAAAATTAGTAAGGTCCCATGGATAAGATCTCTGAGAGCTTACTAGTCATCGATCAAATAACAAAGCAACAGTTCGACGAAAAAAACTCAATAAGGAAATATAAAAAAAGGAATCATAGCGATTCATCTACTGCTCACTGAAACTGCCATGACTATCTTCACTAACAAAATCTGAAATTAAGAAAACATTAAAAAAAAAAAAAAAACAGGAAATCAAAGAAGTAGTAATTGAAGTATAATTAGCATCAAAGAGATCCGAGATTAAGGCCGGAAAATCTGGAAGCCATGTAGAGATGACCCAAAATAGAAACGCAAAACCCTAAAATCAGTACTCAGATGATAAAAATTTCCAAAGGATGATAAAACAAATCAAATAGATGCTAAAGAGAGTCACGAAAATCTAACCTGATCCCAGAAGTCCCCAAACGACGCCGGAGAAGAGGAAGATGACAGTTTCACGGAGAGAGAGAGAGAGAGAGGGAGAGAGAGAGAGGGAGAGAGAGAGCGATAGCGGTGGGTCTGTTAGAGTGAGACAGGGAGAAAAAGGAAACGAGCACTGCGACGCTTTGCTTTGTTCCTTCTCTCGTAGAGAGAGAGAGAGATAAAGAGACGAGAGGGAAGAGACGAATACAAGTCTTTTCTGACGGTTTACTTCACGCCGTCAGGATCCAGTAGGTGTGTGTACTGTTATCACTACTCAGAACTAAACCGTACCAAATTGCAAAATCAAATTATAGCGAATTGAACCATTACTGGTTTTTTTATCGATAGATATAAAAGGAGATATAAATAAAAATTCTAAAATTCAGTAGATCATAGAAATCGAAAACATTACCACGGTTTTGTCATGATCGAATCGAGATAAGCCGGTTTGGTTAAGTGTCCTGGTGTTGTGAGTTGTGACGCCGTTAGAGTTAGCGGAATTATAGTGACTTACGGTGAGTAGTGCCACGTCATGTTAAAGGACAAAAAGGGAGGAGGGAGAACGAATAATTAACCGGCAACTTTTCATATTGACGTCGTTAGATGAGGCCGTTTAGAAACTAAAATTAGATTCCAATTTAAAAATGTTACAATAATATAGGGACTAATATATAAAATCCCCCGTCCCTGTCTATTTTGTCTTACCGGATACGTTACCGTAGTTTTGTGATGCCAACACGGAAGAAATAGTTTCATCCAAGGAAAAGAATATAAAGACGAAACCATCACTTAGAATTTTTAAAAATACGAAGACATATATAATCTTCACGTTACATTCAATATTCTGAGTATTTTCTTGACTTTTTTCAATAATCTTGAGTTTTCTTTTTGTTTTCAAGACGCCGGCTTGGAGGAATCTCCGGCGTGAAGTTTCACGGCGGCTTCTTCGTGACGCAAGCTGTTTTCTCTAGAGTAGGGTTTCTTAGAACCCTGTAAACAATGTTATAGCAGAGTTTTCAGTCTGTTATGTTTGAGAGCCAACACTTCAGTTTTGTTTCTTATTTAACTCACCTGGAAAATGTTTCCGAGCTTCCTCAATCCTCTAGCTCTAGCTCGTAGAACATCCTTTGAAACACTTGGATCTTTAAGCACCTGAGAACGAACAAAAGAGACATTAAGAATGGATTAGTACAATGAAATGATCAATGATGGATCATCATTGTAGACACATATTGCGGTGGATTTACCGCTTGGCAGACACGAGATAAGGTTGATTCGATGTCAACAACATTGATATGCCAAAGGGATTGAAGCATTGCATCTTTTTTGGCTTCCATGGCTTTCTGAATATTCTCTTCTTTGTTCTCTCCCTGATTCAGCTTGCTCACTTCATCCTGCAACTGAAGTAACGAGACCGCACCTACCAAAAAATAGATTTTTCGGTTAATCCGCTTTTGGAAATCCAAAGAAATTCAACGTAAACGTTGGGTTTTTTTTCTTTTACCAGAAGCAGCCATCACTTGAGATTTTACTTGGTGGCCTTTGTCGCGAACCCATTCAGCTAAAAATGGTACTTTCATGTAACGTTTATCCTTTCCGAGTTCTTTAGCAGCTTTTCTAGTGTAGATGTAACCAACTGTGTGAAGCATTGCCTCACCAAAACCTAACAGTAACCAGAAATTACAAAAAAAAGAAATCAGTTTAGTAGGTTTTGTCTGATTACTTGTAGAGTGAAAAAGGCAAACTTGATACAGTAACTGAGATAGAATTGATACCAGCTATAGAAAGCCGTTTTGCCTCAGCGGTGGCCCAGTTTACAAATTCATCGGTTTGTCCTTCCACGAATGGTTCGAGTCTGATTTTCAAAGTAGCAACGAGCTTGTCTTCCCTGTCTTTTTGAATTGCCTGCACAAAAATTCCCAAGTAAACATACAGACATATAAGCATTAAGGCCTAAGAAACCAGTTAACTGAAAGGGAAACCAACTTACTTTGATCTTTTCTTGAAGCATCTGTTTTCTAATCTCAGGCTCATATGATTCTAATTCGGCATCGATTGACGCTACTGAAGCAAGTGCAAGTTGCCCAACGTAATCCTCAAAGAGTTCACTACCAAAGAGCATACCAAACACAGCTGCAGGATCAACCATTGCATCCCTGCAAATAAAAATGGAAGTTTATTGAGATACTAATCATACTATGCCATAGCAATTCATCATTTACACCAATTAGATTCTCAGATGCCATATAAATACAATATTGAAAGGAATGGCCTTTAATCAAATGTATAAGGAATGGGTAAAGAGTGGAAACTGACTGTTGAACCCCTGCTTTTCCATATTTGTCATAAGCTGTTCGCTTCTCTGGATCGCTAAGGACTTGGTAAGCTTCACCTAGTACCTTCATACACACGTAGCAATGCACAGATTCTTTCAAGTGATTGAGTGTATTATTCGATCAAATATAGAAATAGAGATGATTCTCTATTTTACTCTAAGGTCAAGGAAACAAAAACCGTTTTTTGCTCTTAACTCACCTGAAAGTTTCTAGCAGCTTGAGGATCACCAGGGTTCTTGTCTGGATGAACTTGCCTTGCCTGCAAAAAAAATGAGAGCCAAAGCCATGAAATGATATCTACAGAAATTGATCTTAAAATCAAAATCTTAGAATCCATGATATCTGATTCATAACAACATAATCAAAATCTACGAGGCTAAAGCTAATGTGATTGAACTTACTTTAACATAATAAGCTTTTTTAATATCAGCACCTGACGCGTCAATCTTGACGCCTAATATGTCATAGTACTCACTCTCCTTCACCATAGCTCAACTCTAGAACTAAAAAAATTCATAAATTCAGGAAACAAAGAAGCTTGAAGAAATGCGAAACAAACGAAATCAAAGCAGCTACAAGGGAAATGATTAAAACTGATTACAGATCTTAGAAAGTTGTGGAGAAATTAGAAAATCAGAATCAAATTGGAACACACTTTGCAATATGGAAAAATCTAGATTCCATAATCTGTATCCTATAAATAAATAAAAAGACGAAGACAGGGGATTACTACTTTAAGCGATGCACAAAGCCGAGGAAGAAGATTGATCTGCAAATAAAATTTCAGATTTGGTGAGTTTATCCGACAGTGGTGGAGAGAGAATACAAAAAGTTTGGTTGCATTTCATTGGAAGAAATTCAAGAGTAAGCCACGTGTCACTACGGAATTTGGGCCTCTAACTAAACGGGCCATGTTAAAGGGCCTTGCTACTTCATCAAATAGAAGACCATCACTAGCTCGCTCCGTCTCCTCAGGCTCCTCCCGTGCTGCTGCTGCTGTATTCCTAATTTCCTTCCTCCTCCACACACGGCATCAAACGCAGTGACGCAACGCCGTCGTTTTAGGAAAATAGAAAATCCTTCCTGTTATTTAAGCCCAACAGCATTTTGTGAGAGGCGAACCCTAGTGCGAGGTCAAAACCGGATTCTGGAGGTAACTAATGACCACTAGCCTGCACGATCATTATTATAAATCTGTATTTTTATTTTCATTTATTGATGCGATTAGAGACGCAAACCTTTCCAGCCAATCTCTGAAACCCAGTTTCCCGAGTAGCGTAAACCCTAGTGACTGCAACTATGGTCTAGATTCAACCGATCGTTTCGTCGTTTATCGGGTATTTCCAGTTTCCGATTCTCCACTAGAAAGTTTCAATTTTGCTTCCTGTGGTTAACCTGAATGACGAATCGCCGTTGAATTTTCTGTTTACGAAGACTTGAATTTAGAAATCCATTTATTCAATGGCACTTGAATTTTTTCTGGATTGATGTTCAATTTGTCTAATTTCAAAGCTTTGTTGATGCGCTGATTGATAACAATATTGTCCTTGTTGTTGCCTTTTCTATGAATTTGTGAGTTTATGTATATACATTGATCTTTGAAAATGTTCTCACAAAGTTTATGTAAATATTGAAACTTCCTTGAGATCTGTCATTGATCTTGTTTTTAGCTTAGTATTGCTCACTTAGATAGATTAATTGGTTTGACAATGAGCTTTTTTTTTAATCTTGTATTGAAGAAAGAGGTGACACTTTGGTGGAGGGAGAGTATTTGTGAAACATAAAACGAAGTCGATGGATTTAGATTTTGATGATCAACCCTCGGATCAAGCTGCACCTGCAGGTAAATTCTGGTTTTCTTTTGTCCATTTTGATTAGTTTTCATGAATTTTTTTTGGATTTGATTAATGTGTGGCTGAAACATATGGACTTGGATTTAATAGTTAGGGCGGGTGCTAGGTTTAAACCAAAAGGTAGACCACAACCCAAGAAGAAGCAAGTCTCTTTTTCAACATCCCAAACATCACTCTCTACAGATATTGCCAAGGAAAAACTCTCAACACAAAGCGAAGATCCGGTTTCTCTAGACGGATCATCAACGAATCCCAGCAGTATTGTTTATTCCCTCAATCATCTTGTTTTTTATATGGTGTTATGAAATTGGAAATGTTTTAAGATGTGGATTCCTTTCGACAGAGGCTTCACCTTCTGAGACTATTGTGCCGGATAGTGGAACCATTAGCCAATCTACCATTGGAACATTATCAGAAGAGGTAAAATTATATTATGGGCTACCTTTTGAATTGTTTTTTAGATTATGCTACAGGTTTTTTAAAAAAAGAGTTTTTTTTGTTTTGTTTCTTACAGAATGTAGATGTAGTCTCAAGAGGGGTTAATTGGTCTATGAAACCATCTATTCTTCGTGCTTGTAAGAACGTGGATTTAAAGGGGGGAAAATGTGATGATGGCATAGAGGCAGCATCTGTATTTCCTGATGATTCCAGAACACAAGATTCTACAGTATTTGGAGATTTTATTACTCCTGAAACTGAAGCAAATATTCATGCCCAAACTGGGGTATTTGGGAATACTTTTTTTAACGCCAATGTTTCAACTTCTTTTACTGCAAATTTAGAACTGATTTGCAAGTTTTGATAATTGTTACAGGAAGACGAGTGTCGTTTGGACATGGAAACTCTTGATATTGTACAGGAGGAAGGCACCACCAGTGCATATGGTAATTTTAAACTTTAAATATTGACAGTTCGTATGCTTTAGTTCTGTTATATGTACAATTTGATTAATGGAATCATAATATGTCGTATCTGTGTAGTGCAACATAATGGAAAGTTCCAACCAAAGCCTAGATTGCTCGACACTGTGGTTGAAGAACCTGAGTCTCATTACTCTGTTAATGATACTGGTTATTATTCAATGGGTACTAACGAGTCTGAGTCTATGGCCAATATGGAATCAAGAAATGGTTTCAGTTCATATGAAGAAGAATTCAATATTCCTGAAGTCCCCGGAGAAACGGTAAGATTGGCAAACTGGGTTTGTTTCTTTAAGCGCATCATTTTAAGTTAGCAAATACTTTACTATGTTCCCCTTGTAATTTTTAAAATCAGGTTCCTGAGATGGAGGCGCGAAATGCTCCTAGCGGATGGGAACACGAAGAACAGGTTGTCTCGCCTTGTACTAACAATACAGTTACTGGAGAGGAAGAGGACTGTTTGGGAAATACAGTAGAAGAAGAACGGCCTGGAAGAGGAAAAAAAATTGGAAAACAAAAGGGAGCTGCTACTCGAAAGCGGAAAAACAAAAGTGAAGAACCAATTAAGTCTAGCGAAAAACCAGAGAAGAAGAAGTTCAAGCATTCAAGCCGTCGACAAAAAATAACACGTAACTAACTAACATCGAGTCTCTGATCAACTATTTTCTGCATATTGATTCATGTTTCTTCCATGTCCTAGCGGAGAAAGAATTGCTTGAAACCCCGGAGGAACAGTTCAGATCTCTGCCTATTAGAGACATGCTTCGCCTAGTTGAATATAAAGAATGGATGGAGGTAAGAAAACTGTTCATTTGAGCTATACAGCATCTAGGGAATTTTAGCGTATGCGTATAGCTTGGGTCCGAAACGCTCCTTGATGTCTATTACTTGTTAATATACAGAAAAAGGAAGCAAAGGGAGGTGTTGTGCCGCCGACCCAAGAAAGGTATACATTTATACAAAAAAAAAATTGAAAGTGAAGGATGATAAAATCAGACTGTTTTTAGTTTGTTTGCTCGTCTTATGAGAGTGTGTTACCTGCAGTAATACAAATGCATCAGAGAGCCAGTACTATTCTCAAGGTTTTGAGGCAGAAGATGAATTTGAATTTGGTATGGAGTCAAGCGAAAATCAAGAAGCTTATGTCGTTAAACCAGACTCACCGGTAAACTATCAAACGTACATGAACAAGACTTCAAGAATTCGATGGTCAAAGCAAGATACAGAACTCTTCTATGAGGTAAAGTTGAGATCCCCTGATTCTTAAAATATGGGTTTTACTGTTTATGAGCATTGTCAGAGATCTTCGATAGAAATGAACAGTTTTTATTTTGTAGGGAATTCAAGAGTTTGGGAGCAATCTATCCATGGTACAACAATTGTTCCCTGATAGAACGCGTGAACAGATGAAGCTCAAATTCAAATTGGAAGAACGCCGAAATCCATTGAAGCTTAATGATGCATTATCAAGTCGCTCAAAAAGTGAGAGAGATCCTTTCTCTATATATATATTCACATATAGAAATCTGAAAGTTATGTTCTTTTGCAGATCATATTCATTTCCAGAACGTGATTAAGAAGCTTCAGCAAGAAGCCGCAGCTGCAAAGAAAGCCGAAGGAGCAGAAGAAGAAGAAGAAGAAGCTGGAGCAGAGGCAGAGACAACTGATGTTCCCGAGAATGTAAAATCCCCAACTTTGTTTGGTGTCAAAATCTGTTAATTTTGTTGAGAAGTTAATTGAAAACGCTGTCGTTTTGTATCTGTAGGAGGAGCCTGATAAGTCGGAGCGAGCTAGTGATGGAGCAGCTGGAGTTAAGGAATCGGACGGTGGGGATATTGAGAATGGCGTGAGATCGGACGGTGGAGACGAATGTGACGATGCTGAGGGAGATGATGATTTTTGGAATTCCTATAAAAGTGACTTGTAACTATACATTACAAACATTAGTCTTTTTGTCGCGGTTAAATAAAATTAATCTTTTGATTGAGATGAAAATCTTTATTATTATATGCACTAATTTGTCACGTTTATATATTTTGAATAGAAAATTTGTAGAAACAATTGTTCAAATGTGTTAATCACGGAATATTTTTTGGTAAAAACAATTGCAAAAAAGAATAAAGTATTTAAAATCCGACAACAAAAGGCCAACGACTGTTGACACATTTAATGGCATCCTCATAGCACAATTAATGGAGTGTTTTAAGGTTAACATTTTTTTTTAAAAAAGACGGAACAGTGTAGATCCAGGTATACCATGAAGCACAACTCATAAGACACAACACGTGGCACATTATAATTGGAAGGAAAATAAGTTTTTTTTCTTTTTGCTTCATTTGCGAAAAAAACATTTTCTCTCTCTTTCTCTCAAAACCGACAAGCTCTCTCTTTCTCTCGTGAAAATCTCTCTGCATCTCTGATCTCAATCGATTGAATTCATGGTTAGTTCTTGTTTTCTTCATCAATTGAATCTTCATCTTCGAATTTTGGAGTTTTGAAAGGTGAAATTAGGTGAAACTGTTTGGAATCTCTTGATAAAATATGTTTTGAAGATTGTCGATTTTGCATGTGTGTAAATCTATTGAAATTTTTTGAAATCGATTCAATTGTCTACTTTTTTGATCAATTTTGAACTCCAATTTCAAGATTTAGAAGTTAACATCTGAGTTAATCTCTGAAATTTATTGAATTTTGAACTCCATCTTTTGTCTTCGATTCTTCTTTTTGCTAGTTTTTCGATTTTTGTTCTTGTTAGTTTTTCAGTTCTCGTTCTTCTTAGTTCTTTGATTCTATTTCTTGTTTAGTTTCTTGTTCGGTTAGAACTTCGATTAAAGTTAATTAATGCTAGCTTTGATTTGAAAATTATCTACTTCTCTTAGCGATCTATTTGGATTTGTTGTTAGATTCTGTTGAAGATTCCAGGCTTGAGGATCAACCGGCTTGGTAGATTGGTGACCAAAGATATTGACTGAGACATAAAGTATACAAAGTATAAAGTATATAAGTCTTATTTTCAAAGATATACTCAAGTCTTTGACTGACACTTCCGAATATATAGTCAAGTATATACTCAAGTATCTCTTTGACTGAAAAATAATAACCCTAAAAATATTTTGCTATTTATGCTGAGATAGTATCAACCCTAAAAACCTGTCGAAACCAATTCTTCTTTTCTCCATCGTTCCTTAGTTTAGGTTATGGGTTCTACCAATCCATATAGTTTTCGTCTAAACTTTATGGACCTCTTGAGTAGCCAACAAGAGCCAAATAATCTGGAAACTCTTTCTTGTTTTTCCCCTCCTATCCAAATGGGCTCATCACAAGTCCCTCAGTATAGTACCCAATATAGTGATGCCCAAAACCTAGAGGAGAACTCAAGAGAAGCTAGACGTAGATGGACAGCCCCTGAAGATGTTTTCCTCATCAGTGCTTGGTTAAACACCAGCAAAGATCCAATCGTGGGGAATGAACAAAAGGCTACTGCCTTTTGGGAGTGAATAGCAGCCTATTATGCAGCTAGTGTAGCAGTTGCGGGTAAACCAAAGAGAGGGGCCAGCCAATGTAAGCAGAGATGGAAAAAATCAATGAGAGTGTCAATAAGTTCGTAGGATGCTACAGCCAAGCTTCGAGTCAGAGAGGTAGTGGCCAATCAGAGGATGATGTTCTCCAAATGGCTTACGAGTTCTACTTCAACGATCATCAAGTTAAGTTCGCACTTGAGGATGCGTGGTTGGAGCTTCGCTATAATCAGAAATGGTGTACCTCAAAAGGTAATGACAGATCCAAAAGAACAAAGCTAGTTAAGGGTGGCGCATACTCCTCAAGTTCAAATACAGCATCTCATGCTGAGGAAGAAGCCTCTCCTAGACCTCCTGGTGTTAAGGTATCCAAAGGCAAAGCCAAAAAGAGTGGCATAACAGAAGAAAGTGAAGCTAGTTCCATGTTAAAGTTTGAGAGGTTGTGGGAGATCAAGGAGAAAAACACAGCTGCGAGAGAAAGATTATCCAAGCAGCGCCTTCTAGACAGTCTCATAGCCAAAACAGAGCTTTCCGAGCTTGAAGTCAACCTGAAAAACAAGCTAGTTGCTGAGATGTTAGGATAATGATAAGGTACTCTTTTATGTGCTTACATAGGCGTTAGAAACTGTAACTTGTTAGAAACTTGTAACTGGTTAGAAACCTGTAACTTGTTAGAGTTGTTGTGTGTTACTCTGAAACTGTAACATTACACAGGTCACAAACTTAGAGGTGATTAAGCAACGAATGAGATTTATTATGTGTTCTGAAACTGGTTCTTGTGTAATGTGTTCTGAAACTGGTTTGTAATGTGTTCTAAAACTGATTCTTGTGTGTTACTCTATTTATAAGATTAAAACTAGATGAGTTTGCCATCTGTTTTGCTGTTACAGTTAATATGTCTTACTCTGTTTGTAAGATTCAAAGTAGATGAGTTTGCCATCTGTTTTGCTGTTATAGTTCTTCTGTGTTATTCTGTTTCTATACTCGACACATATGAGTGATTGCAATGACACATTTCTTGGCTAGAAAGACACAGTTCTTGTCTTGTTTTATATGGTATTAATTGCTCATTTGTTGTCCACTTTGGTTTGTCTTTCTTGCAGGTTAAACCCGTGAAATATGCATATTGATCAAGTGGTGTAATTGTCGGCACAAGACAACAAATAGAATGTCAAGTCTTAGATATCTTATATAATTCGTTTCTTGTTTTATTGGACTTCTATATATTGTAACTCGACGATTGTTATGAAACAACTTTTAATTCGCTATATTGCACTTCATTTCCAATTCTCTTTTTTTTTTTTTACTTACAATCTCATCAGTTTCCAATTTTTACAAACCAAAACAAAAACTGTCCATCATCAAATTTAGATGAAGAATTTGATCAAGCTTTTGATGAACAATTTCATAGTCTATTTCAACAAGGCATAGATAATTATGTCCATCATCAAGAACCAACAAGTTCAAGGCGCAAATGATCTTATGTTGAAAGAGGACGTGAGGAAGGGCACACTCGTTTATGGAATGATTATTTCAGTGATAATCCAACTTACTCTCAAACTATGTTCCGACGTCGTTTCAGAATGAATAAATCATGGTTCTTATGTATTGTTGATACACTTGCTAATCAAGTATCTAAGAAGGCCTACACCAGAGGATCTCCAACGATTGCTCAATCAAGGAGAAGAACGCGGATTTCCTGGGATGATAGGAAGCATTGATTGTATGCATTGGGAGTGGAAGAATTGCCCCACAGCTTGGAAAGGGCAGTATTCACGTGGATCTGGAAAATCTACAATCGTTTTAGAGGCTGTGGCTTCACAAGACCTCTGAATTTGGCACGCATTTTTTGGACCTCCAGGTACCTTAAATGATATCAATGTTCTTGACCGTTCACCAGTTTTTGATGATATATTAGAAAGTCGAGCTCCGAGAGTGGATTACTTTGTCAATGGACGGCATTACAATATGGGTTACTATCTCACTGATGGTATATATCCATAAATGGGCAACTTTCATCCAATCAATTTCAATTCCACAAGGTCCGAAAGCATCATTATTTGCCCAATGTCAAGAAGCTGCCCGAAAAGATGTCGAGCGTGCTTATGGGATCTTGCAATCTCGAATTGCGATTGTCAAAAATCCCGCTCTTACTTGGGATAAGACAAAAATAGGAAAGATAATGAGAGCATCTATCATATTGCACAATATGATAGTAGAAGAAGAACGAGATGGGTACAATCTGTACAATGTATCAGAATTCTATCAAGAACAAGGAAGTGGGACTTCATATGTGGATTTAACATATTCTACAAATATACCTACCAATCTCGGCAATATGATGGGCGTTAGAAATCGACTTCGTGATACAACACAATATCAACAATTGAAAGCTGATTTGGCTGAACATATCTGGCAAAAATTTGGCACAACTCAAAATTAGATATGATAGAATTACTTTATTCATAATAATTTTATATGTATCTATAATTCTACGTATTTATTGACCGTTTATTATATCCAATTTTAAGTTTGAATTTATTTTTGACGTTTTGTAACACATGTTTAGAAAAATTTATAATATTATATATCTATATATATATATATTTATATTTTTAAAATATTCTATAATTATTCTATAATTAATTTTAGTTTTATTTTTAATATTTTCTATAAGTTTAATCCAATATTTGTTATGTTATAAATTTAAATTAAAAAAAAATACATATTATCAATTTATCATTATTATTTTTTCTTAAGACATCTTCAAAGTATCACTAAATGAGGATGATTAAGTAATGTATAGTTAGTGAATGTCTTACATTAAATTATTATTAAATTTAATATTAATTTTTACTAAAGACACCTATTAGAGGTTGTCTAATGAGGATGCCTGCTCCGTATTGTCGGCGAAATTCTCATCGATCTTTTTTAATTCTTTTTTAACTTTTTTTCTCTCTGCTTCTCTGATTCTGACGTTACAGCCAACCTATACTAATCGTAGATCCGTTAAAATTTCACCTACGATCATTTAAGACCGTCAGATCTTCGTCGGCTGGTGACAAAAAAGAGAATCTCTTATTCTCTTGTCACTTATATTTAATTAATTTATGATTAGGCCCCAGTTTCATTCCTACTTTTTTTCAGGCCATTTATTAGATTTTATTACAGTATTAACCTCGATATTTTACATTTAATGCACAACACAACCACGGTTCCTTGGGCCAAAATCAGTTGTTGACGTGTTGTTGGTGATTGATATTTTTTGTTATACAATAATGTCAAACAATTATATTTCATCTGCACGCCATGTAAAATTATCTAGGTACTGTATGTCTTTTCTTTTTTCTTCTTTAAAATGTGTGACTTTTCCTTTTCTAGATTATAACAAACTACTATTTGATTTAACAAATTTTGAGAACTGTAAAATAAGAAAATAAAATTATATCAAGTGAAATAAAAACACATACTATGTAAATCTATTGGTTTTAGAAATTTAATGTTAATTTAAATTTGTTTATAATTTAAGTATAAGCAGTGAAAACTAAAAAGTATGAGTTCTGAAGGAAAAAGAGTGTGGGGTTGAGAGAATAGGAAGTGAATGTAAATATTCATAGGGCTGTCACTGAATAAAAAAGTAAATAAATTTCGATTATTTTTTCTTTTGCTAACAAAAAACAGAAAAAAATTCAGAGGAAATAAATATAAGAAAAGGGAAATAGTCCATAGTTCGCTCCGAATTCTACTCCACTTTTACCTCTGAAATTTTGTTCATTTTAAGTTTTGTTTTTGCGAAATTTCAGGGGTTTTGCTGGTAAATGTAAGAAAGTAGATTCGTTAGCAACAAAAGAAAGAAAAAAAAGGGAAAGAGCGATTGGTGTTGGATTGATTTGTGGATAGCCATTTTCTTTGATTTGAGCGAGAGTTTTGCTTCTTCTTTTCGAATCTTAAGAGATGTCAGGTCCCGTTGATCGATTCGCAAGGCCATGTAAGTTTATCAGATCTGCTTCTTTACTGCTATCTTTCTATGCGATTTCGTAGGATTTGCTTTTCTAGGGTTTCACTGAAGCATTAAGGAACGGTAGAGAGAATATATGAGTTGGTTTTGAATGAAATTTTGTTTTTTTCTAGTCGGTACTTAGGGTTTTGCTATTTAGATGCTCATCAATTTTGAGAAGTCAGGTCGTAATTTCAGCTGCTGGATGATTGGTGAAGAAATATTTAAGAAATTATTATCTTTTTGACAGGTTTTGAGGGAATACTGAGCAATGATGAGAAAAAGGAAAGAAAGTCTGATTTTGAGAACTCAGAAGATGAGAGGAGAACAAGAATCGGTTCTTTGAAAAAAAAAGCTATCTATGCATCTACCAAGTTTAAGCATTCTCTTAAGAAGAAGAGAAGAAAAAGCGATGTCCGGGTCAGTTCTGTCTCTATTGAGGATGTTCGTGATGTCGAGGAGCTTCAGGCTGTTGATGAGTTTCGACAAGCACTGGTAATGGACGAGTTGCTTCCCAACAAACACGATGACTATCACATGATGTTGAGGTTCTTGAAGGCGAGGAAATTCGACATTGAGAAAGCTAAGCACATGTGGGCAGATATGATCCAATGGAGGAAGGAATTTGGTACCGACACTATTATTCAAGATTTTCAGTTTGAAGAGATTGATGAAGTTCTCAAGTATTACCCGCACGGTTATCACAGCGTAGATAAAGAAGGCAGGCCTGTGTATATTGAAAGGCTAGGGAAAGTTGATCCTAACAAACTGATGCAAGTTACTACGCTTGATCGATATATAAGATATCATGTAAAGGAGTTCGAGAAAAGTTTTATGATCAAGTTTCCTGCCTGTACAATTGCTGCAAAGAAGTATATTGATTCAAGCACAACTATTTTGGACGTCCAAGGAGTGGGATTGAAGAACTTCACAAAGTCTGCTCGTGAGCTTATTACACGCTTGCAGAAGATTGATGGAGACAATTATCCTGAGACTCTCCACCAAATGTTTATCATCAATGCAGGGCCCGGATTCCGTTTGCTTTGGAGCACTGTGAAGAGCTTCCTAGACCCCAAAACAACTTCTAAGATTCATGTATGTGAATCCGTTTTTTTCTCTTTTTAGTCTATCTCTATTTTACAGATTTGCCTTTAGTTGAACTGCTCCTGGAATTCATCATCTACTGTTTCATTTTGTAATGTAGGTACTCGGATACAAGTATCAGAGTAAATTGCTTGAAGTTATCGATGGCAGGTATTAGCATGAGCTCCTAATCCTTTTTCCCCTCTAAAATTTCTCAATTCTTCTGTGTTTTGCTTACAGCAGTGATGTATCTTTCATTTGTTACAGCGAGTTGCCTGAATTCTTGGGAGGTGCATGTACTTGCGCAGATCAGGGAGGTTGTATGCTTTCGGATAAAGGGCCGTGGAAAAATCCGGAAATTGTGAAGGTTTATTATTTGTCTTTTACTGATCTCTTTACACACCCAAGCTTTCGTAGTATCAGTTTTTATGATTTTGGAATTGGGAACAAATGGTTTACTATTATTGCAGATGGTACTTCATGGGGGAGCTCACCGCGCGAAGCAGGTGGTGAAAGTTCTGAACAGTGAGGGGAAAGTCATTGCTTATGCAAAGCCGTCTTATCCATGGATAAAAGGAAGTGACACATCAACTGCAGAATCAGGTTCTGAAGCTGAAGATATCGTCGTGTCTCCAAAAGCAGTAAAGAGTTATTCCCATCTCCGCTTGACTCCTGTTCGTGAGGAGGTATAATATAAATTTACTTTCTTTATCTTATATTTTTATAAGTGACATGCTCCATGGTTCTGAATCGTCCTAGTGATTATTTTGCAGGCAAAGACAGGTTCTGGTGAAACGAGCTTTGCTGGTAGTTTTGCTGGTTATGATGAGTATGTTCCAATGGTTGACAAAGTTGTTGACGCCACCTGGAAGGTTAAACCCGCTGCCATCAACATGGTTCCATCAAAAGGTAACCTTTCTTATGTTTAAGTGAAAGTAAGGTTTCAATTTGGCATCAAACACTGGAAAAATAAAAGATTGTAACTTTGCTCTCGTATCTCTCTTTTCACAGGAGCTCGTATGCCTTCAAATGTCCCAAAGGATCATGAAAGCTTCAGTGCTCGCGTCTTAGTAACTTTCATGGCCTTTGTGATGGCAATTCTCACATTCTTCCGGACAGTATCATACCGTGTTGTGACCAAGCAGCTTCCACCGCCTACAAGCCAACCGCAGATTGAAGGAAACACTGCTACAGAGGAAGCTGATCTTCTCAATTCAGTGCTAAAGAAATTAACTGAGCTTGAGGAGAAAATTGGAGTGCTCCAGTCAAAGCCATCTGAGATGCCTTATGAGAAAGAGGAACTGCTAAACGCAGCTGTCTGCCGTGTAGATGCACTTGAAGCCGAGCTCATAGCCACTAAGAAGGTAATTGAATACAATAACTAAAATTCCACAACGTTTCATGTTTCTCTAAAAACCCCTTTTTATTTGGAGCAGGCGCTTTATGAAGCTCTGATGAGACAAGAAGAATTACTCGCATATATTGACCGTCAAGAGGCTGCTGAGTACCAGGTCGGTTTTTCTCTTATAAACCCTTGAAAACCCAGAGTCTAAAATTGTCTTACTTGAATCATATTCATTTTAAATTCTTTCAAATTCAGTTATTGAATTAACCTAATCTCATCATCAGTATTGTTTTTGTTTCCAGAAGAAGAAGAAGAGGAAACAAATGTTCTGTTTCTAGAAGAAGAGAAGAAAACAAATGAATGTTCTGTTTCTAGAAGAAGAACAAGTAATATTGAAACAAAACAATTCTCATCTCAGTTTATGTTAAAAAGGTTAATTAGTTCAAGAGAGAGTTCTTTCTCGTTTATGATGATGATGAGTTGACGACGAATACCTCTTTTTCACTTTTATATTAACAAAACAGTTATTACAAAAAAAAATAAGGAGAAATAGATAGTCCTTAGACACACAAAACAAGACTTCGTCATTATAGCTTCTCCAGTATCCAAATATAAAGGGAATAGAGTAAATGGAAATATATCTTATTTTCTTCGCATTTAGAAGCCGAAGTAACTCTCGTTACTGTTAGCACTCTGATGCAGTCTTTCAGAATATTAAGAACTGAAAATGCAAGTAAGTAGATATTAGTTTCAAGCAATAAAAGTAGTAAATCAATCTAACGTGATTTACGTATTGTACCTTTCTCTTCTTCTTCTTTTTCTTCTGGATGTAAGCCATAATCTCATGTTGCCTTGTCATTGTCTCGTCCAGTGCCTAATTTTTTCATAAATTTAGAGAGTAAAAACAGAGGAAGAGACTAGTGAGAGAGAAGGAGAGCTTTTACCTTGTTAGTTTCAGACAACTGAAGCTCGAGCTGGTCAACACGACGAAGTGCAGCGTCTAAAACCTTCTCCCTCTCCAGAGAAAACGCAGCCTGAGCATCCATGGCCTTGCATTGGAACACAGCGCCGCCTTCACGGCTATATACATTAGCCTCGGTGAGCTTTCTTGGCATGTTCCTGGTTAGCCTCATCACGCCAACTATCCCCATGAACAATTCCATCACACTGCCATATAAGTATCCTTTCCTCTCCATCGGATTCGCAGCCGAGCACAAATCTTGAATTCAGAGTTTCGCCGGTTAAGGAACTTATACCAAAAATAAACCGGTTTTGTTAACGAGAATACTACTAACCTTTAGGCTCTGGAAGGTTGATGATGCCAGCATTGTGAAGCTTTGTAGGCCAAGCACCAGCATCCACAGTCTTGTCGATAAATTTCTTCTCCTTCTCCGCAGCAGATTTCTTGTATGTCTCTTCTGGCTCGCATTTCTTCTTCTTGTTTCAAACCAATTATGTTAGATTTTACTGTGGGAAGAAAAATCAGAATTTTTTTCAAGATCATTGCTTCTTTTTACCTTTGTTTCGTTCTTGTACTCTGAGATTGTCTTTTCCTCGATATCTGACCAGCTCCTCCGCAGGCATTTACCTTCACCGTTCTGAACTAACTGTGTAATATCATGATATTTAAACGAATCATTCATCTGTTTTGGTAAAGAAATTTTCTTTAGGTTGGTTCTGTAGAAGTACCTTGAAGATGTCAGGATCGTTCCATGGACCTTTTTCTGAACGCATACATCCACCTTTATCTGCGCAGGTGCACTTACCACCCAAGAACTCAGGAAGTTCACTAAACACAAAATGAGAAGAGAGAGTTTCGAATATTTGAACATATTTGAAGATATAGCAACAGTGTAAAGAGTTCTGAAGTTCTCTCACTTGGCGTCAATGTTTTCCAGCAGTTTGCTTTGGTATTTGTTGCCAAGAACCTGTCATTAATGAGTATAAAGAAAGAGTTGTTCTTTACTAACTAATCGAGACGCAGATGATGAAAAACAAAGTATATATAGTTTGGATTTTTTAAGTCGAAAGAAAAGCTTTACGTGAATCTTGGCTGTAGTCTTTGGGTCAAGGAAAGATTTCACTGTGCTCCATACAAGCCTAAACCCATAGCCAGCATTGATGATGAACATACGATTCAGCGTCTACAATGAAACACAAACACAAAGGTCATAATTCTATGTCAAAACCATTTGCAACTCAAAAGAAGAATAAAAGTCATAACAGAACAAACCTCAGGGTAGTTATCGTTGTCGATTTTCTGAATACTCTGAAGAAGATTTTTTGCAGCTTTGTTGAAGTTATTAAGCCCCTGAAAATGTACAAAAAGAAGAAAAACCACAGAGATCAAATCATCCAAGACACCACCTTACAAAGAATCTATGAGAGGAAATTTATTCTATAGGTTATTTAAGTACATACCACGCCTTGAACATCCAAGATCGTTGTGCTCTGATCAATATGTCTTTTCGAAGCGATGGAACAAGCCGGGAACTTGACGTTGAATGTCTTCTCGAACTCTTTCACATGGTACTTGACATACCTATCGATTGTGGTCACTTTCATCAACTTTGTGGCATCGACTTGGCCTAGCCTCTCGATATAGATAGGTCTTCCTTCCTTGTCAACACCATGATATCCTTGTGGATAATACTTAACCACTTCATCTATTTCTTTGAAATCAAAGTCCTTGTAGAAAGAAAAAAAAAGAAACTTTAGAGAGAAAGAGACAAAACGAAAGAGTCGATAAAAGTGAACAAAGAGAGCCTATCATTGTCACCTCCATGATTGTGTCTGCGTCATAGTCTTTCCTCCAGTTAAGCATATCAGCCCACATTTGCTTCGCCTTTTCGATATCAAACTTTCTTGCCCTCAAGAACCTGAGGTGAATATTTCGTCGGTTAATCAAAGCAATGTAGAAGAAGAGATCATCAAATTACAAGAGAGAGAAGAAGGACCTAACCTAAGCATCATGTGATGATCATCGTGTTTAGAAGGAAGTAGTTCGTCTAAGATAAGAGCTTGACGGAAAGCATCAACCGCTTGCAACTCTTCTGTATCGATTTCATCAACGATTGAGACACATCTCACACGGCTTTGCCTTCGACCTTTCTTGGTCATAGAGTGCTTAAACTTGTTCGTCGCATTTATTGCTTTCTTCTTCAAGGAACAAAGCTTTGTTAATCTCTTGTCATCTTCTGAGATCTCAGCATCTGCAATAATGTTCTTGCTTTCAAATAAATGTCTAGATTTCAGACAGATAATAAATAAGATTGACAATTTTCTGAGCTTACCTATCTTATTATGTCGATCCATTGTATCCGTCATGATTTATGTTCCTGTTGAATCACAAAGCAAATGAATGAAAATTATGTTACGGTTTCTTGTCTAACAATCAAACACGCTACATTCATCCCCAAACGTTACGAGAAACGCTTATGAGAATTAACATAAAACCAATGATATCATAAATCCCACGTTTTCTGTGATTAGAGACTGAGAATGTAAAAGAAAATATATTATCTATCAGAAGATTCAATTCAATAAGCGTGAGATTCAAAGGGTTTGTAGGTGAGAAAGAAGAGAAGAAATGTAAGTTCTTCAAGATATTTTTTACCTGGAGATTCAGAAAGATTCAGAAAAACACTAAGGGGAGAAGAAGAAAGAGATATCTATATAACTCTTTCTTTCTCACCCCAAATTAAGAACGGCTCCAAATTTATAACGTCAAAAATCTCACAGAACAAATCTAGCGAGAGAGAGAGCATTGACAAGGTTTTTACCTTTTCTTGAAGTTTTTCATAAAATTTAGCGTTTCTTATTTATTTTTGTCAACAGATCTTTAGCTTTAATCTTATATTGGAAAAACCCATTTTTATAAATAATAATCACTTTTGCAGTAGGTCAAATGGAAACTAATCTTATTTTTGCTCTAAATCTGGTCTTAATTATATGCCAACTGAGTAAACAGAACAAATTTATTCTTAGAATCATTTGCTGTGAGGGAAACAAAATTGGTGTCATAAGTAATTTTTCTTGAAATCAAAAAATAATTATATATTTCCATCTTTGAATGGAATCATATCCTAATATTATGGATATAACTTATATCATATAAGTGATCATCAGGGATCCTTTTCATTTCCTATTAATTAATACTAACCATCAATATATTCCAAAATTAGTATTTTGTAAGGTTGTCAAAAAGTTCCAGATATTATAATCTGGTGACTATAAATTATACGACCGTTTCTAATCAATCATCTTCCAAAACTAGTAGATCACAACACAATAAGTGGTATAAAAATAAAAGAAAATCTCTTATATTATAGAATTAACAAACTTTAAACAAATATTTATGCCAGATTTATCTCTTAAAACAAACACTTGAATATATACGTAAATTATACAAAACTAATCATCATTTTGATTCCTTCTCTGCCTCGCAATGAAAGACTCGATCTTGTATCGGAGTTCATCATAATCAAATCTTTCAGAAGATGCATCCGTCTCCGATCTCCTTAATCTTCCACAAGATATCTTGTGCAAATCCTCCAGATTCTCCGACCTGCTTCGTTGGTAACTCTGAATTAGCCTCTTCTCGGTCAAATTCTGGTTCTCCATCTTTACAGTTATCTCCTGATGCTCAACTTCACTCTCTATCTCTCCCTTCACGGAAATGCTCTGTTTTGTCAACTTCTTAGGTTTGTTCTGTTTTGTCAACTTCTTAGGTTTGTTCTGTTTTGTCAACTTCTTAGGTTTGTTCTGTTTTACTCTCTTCTCAGTTACGCTTTGTTTATCCGTCTTATCAGAACTGCTTTGTTTTACTCTGCTCTCAGTTATGATCTGTTTCTCTCCATTCTCCTTTGCTCTGTTCTCGGTTATGCTCTGTTTAGCCTCGTTCTCTGCTTCACTCTGTTTTTCTCTTCTCATTTCGGCTCGTGCTCTTCTTGAGCTCTCTCGAACAAAATCTGCGTAAAGATCGTTGCTTTTGCACTTCGAATCAAGTTCTTGATTCGAGAGAAGAACGGATTTAGCAACCAGAGCGATGACTATTGCGTTTCCTACAGCAAACGCAAGACTACGGTTTGCGAGAATAACCGCTGCGACACCAGAATCCTGAAACGTGATAACGAGTTCATAACAGAGCTTAGCAACTGTAACCAAAACCACAATGATCTCGATGGCCCGGAAAAAAAGATCCAAGATTATCTGAACACGTGACTTTTTCGCAAGCCTCTTTATCTTTCTTGATTTAGTTTTCTGAGTAGTAAACGAATCCATTGGCGTGGATAGAAGGAAAAAAAAACACCAAAAAAAAAAGAAGAAACAGAGGATTTTGAGCTGTTTCTTGTTCAGATCTCCTAGAGACCAATTTGGTTCTTAGTTTAGATTCATGAAAGAAATTGAGAATCTAGACAGAGGAGAATATGTTTTTCCCTTTGTTCTCTCTTTTTTTTTCTTTTTTTGTTTGCTTTGTTTCTTGAGAGAAATTAGCTTATGAGAGTATTTATACAGGGTAGTTGAGTGCGCTTGATATGGTTTACTTTCGTTTTCTGGAGCAACTTTAACAAAAAAAAAACTTCTAATGAAATTAGACAACAAACAAACAGTATTTTTTTTACATTCTTTAAATGTTAAATGTGGTAGATATTCGGGTCTATTGACAGTAATTTTAGACAAACTTCATATGGAAAAATTTCTAAATTTAAGCAATTTATTAGGGGAAAATTCCAAATAAATACAAATTTTGGGTTTTTTTGAAATTTTCTGAAGTTTAATTATTTACGTAAAGCTCCTTGATTAATATATGTTTTATGAAAATAGACGCTTTTACAAAATTTGGGACTCACTATAGTATTTTAATTAATTATAATATGTTAATGTTATTTCAAAGAAATATTATAGTGTAGGTGCAAACAAGAAAAACTTCAAAACTTGACATAAAAAAGTGATATATCAACCTGCCATGTTAATATTTTAAAGAAATATCATAGTGTAGGAGTATTAACTTTGATATAACATACTCCTAATCATGGAAAGCATGCACCTCCAAAAGATTTTGTTGGTTAAAGAGCCCTGTCTTGAATCAAATACTAGTATTATAATTACTCGGTTTGTTTTATTTGGTATATCATTAAAGTTGTTTTCGTGGTTAAGAAAAGTGAATTATTACTGAAAATAATTGTTTATTATGCATGATTGATTAAAAGCATCATAGGCTCATAGCACTATATATAGTCGTGACTTTCTCCATTTGCAATTATTTACTCGACCACTCGGCCGGTAAAGCAGCTGCCGTAGTATTGGCATGTCCATTTCATAGCACATTTTTATTGATTTATTGTAAAAAAAATTTAGGACTTGAATGATCAAATACAAGGCAAACCATGCCCACAGTGCCGAAATAAAATCTTATGGAATATAAAATTTTACTAATATCAGTTTTTTGTTGGATACACACACACATACATATATATAATCCAATTATGAAATAGGAATTTATGTTTGATACCTTTAATGTTATGGGTAATATGGGTTAATTACCTTTTTTTTTTTTTTGTCTCGATAGGTAAACTTACATATCTGACATCTTCAAAGAACTATTCTTACTTGATGTTTTTCTAGAAGTACATTTTATTGTATTTCTGGGGAAAATGAGAGGAAAAAAAAAGGTTGTATGTATAACAATTACTTCTTCACTAAGAGATGGAGAAATGGCTTGTAGGTCAACAACTCTTTGTCGTTTCTTTAATGTCTTGTCCCTTTCTAACCAAAAGCATACATTACTAAGAGGTGGTCTCATATTTTCAAAATTTAATTTTTCATTATTGGATACACTTTGACAAAAGCTTCACTTCTTTTATTAAAAGTTGAAACGAAGATTCATTATTGGTGTTACATAATTATTCATAACATCCACAAGTGAAACGTGTCTTCATATTCTAACCGGATCTTTCATAACTTGCCCTATCAGTGCAGCAATAATAAAAACAATATATTAAAAAGCAAAAACTTCCGACCTGCCGGAATCAAACCAGCGACCTAAAGATTACAGCAACTACTACAGTCTTCCGCTCTACCAACTGAGCTAAGGTCGGTTTGATGACTATCATGCGGGTTAATACATTATATATTGATACATCATCATCATCTTTCAATATTTGTCTTCCAGAACCAGACGCAACAACTCGTTAGGACTTGACCACAAAAAAGCTTCCTCGTTCGTCCGTTCCTTACAATTCCTCAAACCTATTCATTTAATGGACGTAGGCCCATATCAACTCATAAAGGCTCACAATTTAGAAATATCTAGCAATCAGATCATTGGTTGATGATTTTATTTCTTAAACGCTTTAAAAAAAAAAAACTCAACTACTTCTTCTTAGAATAAACCAAGTCATTTGAACTTATGTGATTCAGCGCATTTCGAAAGCTAAGCTTGGATTTGAGTGGACTTGCCCTAAAAGAATATTGGCAAAATAGAACCACCAATTAGCTGTTACTACTTACTATATAACTTCAACTAATCGAGACTAATGAATTGATCACTGAGAAGTTGGACCATAAAAAGTTAAAACTCATGGATAATATGTTTATTTATCAGTAATTTTGACATTAAGATAAGACTATCGACGACCAAAAAAAAAAAAAAAGATAAGACTATTAAGTCGAATTACATGTTATTGATTAAGAACTCGATGAGGAGAGGACTAAATCTGAAGAATCGTTGGTGATTTTGCTATCAACATAGAACGGATCATGCGGGATTCTGTTTATGTTCGGAAGTGATGTGTGCAATATATATATATATACTAATATAATTATATACACATTAACAGCTGGGGGAAATAGTTTTAACTTGTATGGTATATACACAATATTCACGTAAAATTATATGCTCAGAAGTACTAGTCTTAATAAAAGTGTCTTTGTCAAGTAGCACACAATACAGTATAATTTTTTTTTTTTTTCATTTGAAGATCTGGTTTACTGATTAATTAATCAACCCATGTGAATCCCTTAGTACTTAGTAGTCCCCTAATTAATTTAAGTAGCAAACTCACTCCTCATCTCTCTATAAAACCTAGCTAGGGATAATGATATAACACATAACAACAAAAGTAAGAACAAAAATTAAAGAAAGAGGAAAGAAAAATGGCAAAGTCATTCACTCTCGTTGCTCTCCTCTGCATCTGCTTCCTTCTATATTCTCCTACTGGTCAGCGACACAAATAAAAATTTTAATAATACACAGTGGCGTATATGTACATATAAATACTGTTCTAATTAATCAAGATAACATAATTGATATAATGATAATGAGAAATGCGATTGATTTACACTCAGGATTGAAAGTAGCGGAGGCTAAGATATGTCAAAGGTATAGTCAAACGTGGTCGGGGAGGTGCACGTGGACAAGCCACTGCGATCGCCAATGTATCAAGTGGGAAGACGCTCGCCATGGAGCATGCCATGAGGACAAACGCGGTCGTGCTTGTTTCTGTTATTTCAACTGCAAGAATTAAGCGTTTTGGGCGTTTTAAGCGTCGTCTGTGAAACTCTTTTGCTATATGCATTGTCTCTTTGGAAAACTTTATGTTGTTTCTTTGGAATAATAAGTTATGAATCTATGATGTGTTATTTTGTATCCATAGGCGGCTTGCCAGTTGCCACAACAATGGCTTATATCCTCCTTACCAAAGTGAATTAAGGATCACTAAAATTTACTTATCCCTTAAAATATGATTATAAAAGTAGAAAATGCTGTAAATTTTATTCTAAGAATAACACTTAAGAATCTTAATAATATAATTATAGAAATACATTTAAAATATAACCTTTAGTTTCTAAGAAAATTACTAGTCATAAGACGTAAATGCAAAATCTTTATAATCATTTTTGTTCATATGTTTAATAATTTTACATAACCCTAATTTTTTTTAATTTTCAAAACCCTCAAATTCCCAACTAATTTACACACTTAATTTCATGATTTAAATAATTAGCAAACGTATTCACTACTTTATACACATCGTCGCTCATATCTCCGTGGCTCTATATAAACGCTAGTGTTAGGCTTTATTTGTCAAACCACTTCACCATACTAATTAACAAAAATAAAGTAGAAAAAAAAATGGCTAAGTCATGCACTCTCGTTGCTCTCCTCTGCCTCTACTTCCTTCTCTTTTCTGCAGCTAGTCAGTGATTTATATATACACACAAGTCTGATATTATACATAATTACTTAGAGATTTGATCAGTTGTTAACATTGTGAATACGATTTTATTGCAGGTTTGAAGGCGGTAGAGGCCGATGTATGTCAAAGGTACAGCGGTTCGTGGACGGGAATTTGCCTTTCGTCGGACAACTGTAATACCCAATGCAAAGAAAGGGAAGGCGCTAAATATGGAGCCTGTCACATGGATATCAATGGTCGAGCTTGTTTCTGTTATTTCGACTGCTAGACAAAATTAATTAAGAGTTTGCTTTCTCATTGTAAACTCAATGTACTGTGTCCCTTTGTCCCTTGGTATCGTTGTTTTTTAACGTTTATGTCAGAATAATACATGTTGCAATGTGTAACTGTGTCGGTATAGATTTCGACATTTTCGGGTTTGGTTTATGTTACATGAGTGTTATGATCTAATGATGATTTATATAATAATATTTTATGACATAATATACGATCTTTTTTCCTGTGGGATTTAAGTATCAATAAGTAGAGTTTTTATTGTATGCGTGTTAGAGAAAACAAAAAAAAAAAAGAAAAAGAAAAAATGTGGCCATTTGTTTTAAAAAAAATCAAATCGTTTTCCAAATGAAACAGCAAATTGAACACACACATATATACAACACATGTTTCAGAAATCTAAGGAATTATTCATTTCACTTTCAAGAAATTTGCGTACCTGTAATCCAGACTATGTTTAGTAAACTTACTTAATAAAATTGTATATTCGTGGAGTGATGTGTTTAAACTGATTTCATGTTGAAATGATTCTGGAGACTTAACCACATGGGATCCACGTCTTGTTGCTGTCAAATGGAAAGGGAAAAAAAAACGAAATATATGCTTCAATACATTTTGACAAGAGCCAATTACTCAAGCCTACTGGTTATAACACAAATGCGAATTTGTATATTCTATTCCGTGAGTATAGATGATGCTAACTTAATTAAACTAACCAATTAAGACAAATGGATTATC
Organism: Cardamine occulta; assembly: GCA_028015245.1. Lineage (NCBI taxonomy): Eukaryota > Viridiplantae > Streptophyta > Magnoliopsida > Brassicales > Brassicaceae > Cardamine > Cardamine occulta. The sequence continues at coordinate 610,127 of CM051386.1, forward strand.
ACCAATTACGAAGCTGGACCACAAACCCAATGCATAGTATATTTGGTTTTTTGATTAATCAATAAATTTGACTTTATATGAAGATTAATTAAGAAGTTAAACTCCATGTGATTAATTATGAACCTGGTGACTACTAAATTTTTTTTTTTTTTTTTGATAAACCCTATCGGCTATTCGGTTGGTCCTGGTAGGAACGCATCGAAGTGGTACAGAGTGAACTAATCCACCGTGTGTAAGCGGTTTAGGTCCGATTGGACTACCACACTGTCTATCCCGAGTTTGGGATGCCTTCCGACTAAGTGCTAGGGGTAGCCAAACCACCTGCATTTCTGAACTACTATGTAAACTAATTGGAACTTCGGTCCAACTGACAGACTTCTTACAAAGCAATGTTTAATTATAGCGAGAGAGGAGGATCGAACCCGGGTTTAGGAGTTGCCCTACCACTCGCCCACCACCTTGCGAATTACTAAATTTGAAGAAAATCACTGGAGATTTGGCCAGCATGCATACAACGGATCATGCGGGATTTTGTTTACGTTGGAATTCAGAAGTGAACTTTTTTGGATAAGATCAAACATACAAATTAAAGAGAAACCGGACGATGACAATTAAAATTTTATGTTATATAGTAAGGATCTGTTTTTGTCTTACTATGCAAAATATGTTACTATATTCTCTCCTAGTGGAAGTAGATATATTTTTCAATTGAAGCCCATTTAATATGTTGACATTCATAAAAAATTTAATTCCTAAACTTATATAGGCTTCAGTTGAAAAATATATAAAATGGGCTTCAATTGAATAAAAAGAATGTTAAATGGGCTTTAATAATAGCGGCCCGTATACATTAACCTCAAACTTTGGAAACCCTACTATAAAAGAGCCAAACCCTAGCGTTGTTCTCCTCAGCCTCATCTTTCATCTACTACTCGCCGTTCGCTACTCCGTCGCCGTCGAAGTCAACATGGTACGTCTCTACTCCTCTCTCTCTCTCTCTGCAATCATCTCTATGCTTTCTTTGATCTCTTTTCCGAATCGTAATTTTCGTTTTCTGGTTACAGGCGCCAAAGAAGGATAAGGTTCCGCCGCCGTCATCCAAGCCGGCGAAATCTGGAGGTGGAAAGCAGAAGAAGAAGGTTCGTTTCCTCAATTGTTAACATGTTACCACATTTACGTAGACGTTATCTGCTTCACTTCTCCACGAGAGATTGATCTATCTTACGAACATAGTATAGGTTTCATTTGAATGCGTCAAGATCTGATTCAGTATTTTGTAAAACTCTAATGCTGTTTATATGAAATATGATAGATAAGTTAAACTGTAAATGGATTTGGTTTGGTATTGATGTTGATGTTGCTGATTTGCATTGGAGATCATTTTCATTACCCTTTGTACGTAATTGTTGTTGTTGTTGTTGTTTGTGATGTGTATGGCTTTGAAAACAAGAACAGAAGTGGAGCAAGGGAAAGCAAAAGGAGAAGGTGAACAACATGGTGTTGTTTGATCAGGCTACTTACGATAAGCTTCTCACTGAAGCTCCCAAGTTCAAGCTCATCACCCCTTCCATTCTCTCTGATCGTATGAGGGTATGTTTACTTGTTGCTCTTTCAGTTTACTCATATATCGAAATGATAGTTCGGTTCTCTGATCTGTTTGTTTAATCTTCTATAGATTCAACTAGTGTATAGTGTTTGGTGTTACTAGTATGAGCTTAGTTTCTCCTTGTATGGTTTTGTCTTTCCAGAAATATAAACAATTGATATTGTTGAAAATGCAGATAAATGGGTCTCTAGCAAGGAGGGCTATTAGGGAGCTAATGGCTAAAGGTTTGATCAGGATGGTGGCTGCTCACTCGAGCCAGCAGATCTACACTCGTGCCACCAACGCCTAAGATGTTTGCTTCTTCATTTGGCTTGGGCTCGATTTGTTTTTCTTATCTCCTATTGTTGGTTGCTTCGTCAGGAACTTGTTAGAATCTTGGTTCTTTTAATTCCGTTTTTGAGATATATGGCTATTTTAAACGCATTGAGACTTATAAAATTGTGTCAAGCATTGCCTTTTTATTTCATCCGTTTTAATTTTTTCGTCAGATTTACAAGAACTCGGTAATGGATTCCGGTTTGGTTATGCGTCGATAAATTTAAGCCGTAGTTCATCATAATTTGTATTTGGTATTAGTTCAAGAAATTATCCAAATTAATAATACTGTTAGCCCAATAGTTGTTTTTTTAAAAAAATTCCTAGCTTGGAGAAGATAATTTACAAATCTTCGTAGAGAAAAATGTAAAATTTGTGTAACGTAATTTTACAATTACTATTTCTCGAATTTACCAACTTACCGTTGTAGTGAGAAGTGACTAACTTACCGTTGTCGTGATTGACAATTTTTTTTATTTTTTCTCTTCATATGGAAGAAGAAAAAGTAATTAGCGACTTTTCCAATGCTCCATGTTTCAAACGTTCAAAAAAGATCTCAATAGTGTCAAAATATCAAAGTCTCCCCCCCCTATAAATATATCAGAGAGCACAACTTATCACGCTTCTCCTCTCTTTCTCATCAGAAAAAAGAAAGTTTGTCTTCTCTCCTTCTTCTTTAGCTTAAGATTAGTTGTGATCTTGACTCTATAAATCAAGTAATCTAATTGAGTTCGTTCTTCTTTTTTTGTCAACTTAAAGTGCCTTCTATAGTTATAATCCTGAAACAAATTCTGATTTCATGCTCTTGTTCTTGAGTCAAAGATCACCAATCCCAAATCGTGGTGATAGACTTCAAATGCAGAAAGACAATTATTAAAGATGGTACCTTGGTACGACACCATTGTCTTGGTAAGACCAAGGTACCATCTTTATTCATATATAAGAATTTGAATTTAGGTCTTATTGCTTAAAGTTTTGATTCTTAATCTATTTTTTATACTCCGTATGTAGGGTATGTGGTTGTAACTTGTGTCATTTCCTCTCGCACCGATCAGTTTTTCTTACCGCCTTGTGATCAAAGCCAAGTCATCGAAACCAATGGAGCAGAAGCCCATCAACAAATGACAAGCCCATGATGAATGTTGTCTCATTATCCAATTCCCTCTCGCCGACCCACATTGTCAAGTCAATTTTATCTCATTTTAATGTTAAAAATTCATAGATTTTCAAAATTTTATACGTTCAGTTTTTAGAAGGTTTTAAATTTTTGATTTTTTCTGGATTTACAATTTTCATTTTTTTTTTCTTATAAAAGTTAGAGGTTTTTTAAAGTGGGAAACTTAAATGCTAAATTTACCAAAAAAATGATATGAAAACTAACCAAATTTTGAATCCTGTCATTTAATTATCATTTGATCATTAGAGATTTCACAAATTCGGTTTGTTTCACATTGTTAGGTAGGTTAAGCATTAAAGTTTCTTGTTTTTTAAAACTTTTAATCTTTTATAGGATATTAATTTGATTTTTTAAATTCATATACTTTAAAAATTTTGATTTTTAATTAAAAACTTTAATACTAAATTTTGTAAAATGATACAAAAATAATCAGATTTTGGATCTTGTCATTTGATTCCTTCATTTGATCTTTAGCGATTCCATAAATTCGATTTGATTTTGTATCGTTGGGTAGGTTAAGTATTTAAGTTTTCTATAAAAAATTAAAAATTTAAGTTGGATAAAAAATCGAAAATGAAAAACATTTTAAAAGTTAACGTAAAATTTTAGAAAAATCTTGTAATTTTTATAATGAGAAATTTAAACTTAAATTGTTTTATAGTGATTTTAAAACTTTATGCTAATACAACCGTATTTAATATTTTTAGAGGAAGAGACTCAGCCTGATGTTGAGTTAAAAGACGACGCATCGCAGCAAAGGAAAAGGCAAAACGTGTCTGCAGCCCACGTGATAAGAAGTTTCACTATCCTACCCTCTAACCAAAAAAAAAAAAAAGTTTCACCATCTCTTCAAATTTGATAAAATACTTGTATTTTTATAATTTTGTCTTCTCACCAAAGAACTTCTAGTGTTTATAATTTTGCTAATTGGACTTAACACTTTCGGTAGATTTATTCAAATAATTTTCCGACATATATGGTATTAGCCATGCGTGATGGGTCCTTCTATATCGTCTTCTCCCCCGTTAATCATATGGGCCCAATTTTTTCCCAATCTAATCAATTCTTCTTCCTATAATGCTTACAAATTACAATTTGCAAAACATCGCCGTCGATCACATGAAACTTCCCTTTAGACATTTATAAACACCATCACTGAAGCTTAGCCGTTGGATTTTTTTCTTTTAATGAACGCTGAAATATATCTATATAATTTTTACGTACCAAACGATTGGAAAGCCATAATCAACAATAATATGCTTTGGTGTTAGTAATAATAAAAGGGATTTTTTGAAAAATACCCTATTTATGTTTAGAAATTTGAAAAGTACCCTATATTTTGAGTTTTTTAAAAATAATACTTGCTTGTCTTTATTTAAGTTGATATTTTTAATAATTAGTGTTAAAAGTTGCAAATAAATTATTAAAATTAATTAATTATTGTTTGAGAATAAGTATGGTTAGTCTTGTTGCATATAAATACAATAACATATGTTGGTCAAAAACTCAAGAGATTGGATTAGTAAAATAGAATTGCTCAACGATTTTAGGAGGAAATCACATATTTAGACTTTTAAAATGTTTTAGTAAAATCTCATTTGTTCCTTACTTCCTTATTATATTATCATCAATTTAGTCCTAAGTCTAAACCATAATATATTGGTTCAATTTACTGAAAAAATGGTCATGTGCTATCACACAAGATTTTTTGATCTTTAAATAATGTGTTTTGTTCTTACTGATATTTTAATTTTGATTGGTTTAATTATCAAAATATGGCATATTTGAAATTATTAGAATCTATCATAATATTAATTATTTGCAAAAACCATTTAAAAATGATCAACACTAAATTTTGTATAAATAAAATATTTATTTTATCATCAAAAATGAATTGATTTTATTGTAAATTATTATTAAGTTTTCTTGAAAGTGTTTTAGAAAGCTAATACTTTGAAAATAGTTTTATATTTAAAAAAGAAAGAGGGTAGTTTTCAAATTTGTAAACATAAGTAGGGTATTTTCCTAAATTTTCTCATAATAAAAAATATAATCAAGCGTCAAGGAAAATTGTAACTATTCTATAATGGTTTTTTTGGCGTTTCATTACAATAAATTACAAATTGTAATTAACTAGTAAAGATTTAGTCTCTCTAGCGTCGAGGCAATTTTGTTAGTATGTGTTACAACGTGTACGGACCATATAGCGCACCTCTATGCTGGGCCAATTAGATGAATATGGGTCTGGGTCCACATGCTAGTAGACAGAGATCTAGTTGAGCGCCACGTGTCCTATGATTCCCGTAGCAAGAGTATGGGAGAAACCAGAGTCGTTCATTTTTCTTCAGTGACGGTCATTGTCAGACACCTATGCTATGTCTTTTGTAGGTAAAGTTTCACATGATCTTACGAAAAATATTACTAGTATTTTTATTTCAGTTCAGATATTTTTAATTTACTCGTTCAAATTATTAATTTATATTACAAATTACTCGTTAAAATTTCACATGATCTTACGCGTTACGGAAAATATTAGTATTTTTATTTCAGTTCAGATATTTTTAATTTACTCGTTCAAATAATGAATTTATATTACAAATTAGTATTTTAATCGGCTGTAACAAATTATTTTGTGATCACCGATCAACGAAAACTGTTTTTTTTTTCTTTGAAATTTCCTTATAATAAATATTGAAGCTGTAATTTCTTAGTTTGAACAGAGAAGCTAAGATAAAAAAAATTACAGAATAAATATAGAACAGATTTTGGAAGAGAGAAAAGCAATTTAGCTCCTCACACACTGATACTTTCGAGTCCTCCTTGGATTTCAAACCTGAAAATTACATTAACAAAAAAACAGAGAATAATTAAGGACTCTACTTTCAGGTGAGTTCTTCTCTCTTCTGCTCGATCCTCTTCTATATATCTTATTGTTCATATTTCTGTGTGTTCTTCTAGCTTCCATTATAAAGTTTTCACCTTTGGATGATGTTTCACATTCTCTCTTAAAAACGGTTTTGCTTAAATTCTTGCAGCTAATTTCGTTATTTTTGGGTATTTTAAGAATGAACTCCTCTGCTTCTGGTCAGTGATCACTAATAATCAGTTTTCTTCCGTTCTCTTCGAATCTTCTATTTTTCTGTGATTTAATGATATGAAAACCTAAAAATAGATTGTGATTGAACATGTTATCTGGTTCAAACTCAGTATGATCCAAAACTTGCTCGTTTCATGTTTATAAATTAAAATCTCTTTTCTTTTTTGGCAACTCTCTTCAGTTTTTGATTTTTTGAGAGATTTATTACCCTGTACAAGTTAATTCCATTGATTTCTGAAGATACAGTATCTCTATGTATTTGAACCACCTTTGTGGTCAAAGATTCCTACTTTCCCAGAATTTGTTTTATTGTAACATATTGTGTTTGGGATTTTGTTATTATTGTATTCGTACTTTACTTGTATATCTAATTTTTACTAACAAGCTATACGATTATGTTCTGTTTCATTCAAGCTAAAAGAGATGGATTCTTGTTGCTACTTTGGGTTGAGGACAAACACTGTCTTGTCCAAGGACAGTTTCAAGAATGTAGATAACAAATTTTGGGGTGAGAAGATCAAAGGAAGCTTCTTGAAATCTTTGGCTTCAGATTCAAGTTCCAAGAAGTTCAGAAATCAAAATTTGAAGCCCGGTGTTACTTACGCGATTGCTACTTCAAAGAACGCTAAAGAGGCTCTGGTAAGCTAGATGATCAGACTTATCAAAGCACTTAACAACTTGTCTGAGGAATTTGTCTTAGAGATTGCCTTACATTGATTGGTTTCATGTTTTTTGTTGTTCAGAACATACAGCCTTTAATGTTCGAGAGAAGAAGAGCAGATCCGAAAAATGTGGCTGCAATCATTTTAGGAGGAGGCAATGGAGCTAAACTCTTTCCTCTTACAAAGCGAGCAGCAACACCGGCCGTGAGTTATCAATGATTGATTGAAATGGTTTTGAGAAAGATTATGTTTTGTGAAGGGGAAGTCTTTGGTTTTTCTGAATCTTCAACCACAATTATGAAACAATATTTGCAGGTTCCTGTGGGTGGATGCTATAGGATGATCGATATCCCAATGAGTAATTGCATTAACAGTTGCATAAACAAGATTTTTGTGTTGACTCAGTTTAACTCGGCTTCCCTCAATCGCCATTTGGCTCGTACTTATTTTGGGAATGGCATAAACTTTGGAGATGGTTTTGTTGAGGTATACATGTAACAATATGGTTTCTTTCAACTTGTTTCGATGAGAAAAAAACAAAGGTAAAAATCTTACTGATACAGGTTCTAGCTGCTACACAAACTCCTGGTGAAGCCGGGAAAAAGTGGTTTCAAGGAACAGCAGATGCTGTGAGAAAGTTTCTGTGGGTGTTTGAGGTATGAAGATTCTTATGATCATTTTACCGGTTTTATCAGATATTAAAGTCTATTCCTTTGTGACTCTTTGAAATGGTCTGAATCTCTTGATGTCTTATACAATAGGATGCTAAGAACAGGAACATTGAGAATATTATTATCTTGTCTGGAGATCATCTCTATAGAATGAATTATATGGACTTTGTTCAGGTAATATAAAAATAAACACATTCCTCTTAGTACAGTTTCAGGCGATCTTTTCTTACTAACTCTAAACACACTATGCATTGGACAGTACCATGTCGATAGCAACGCAGATATTACTCTTTCCTGCGCACCAGTACATGAGAGGTTAGTTTCTTTAGCACTACGATGTGCTTTTTGTATGATTTTGGTTTCAAGTTTTTAATCTTTTTGACTTGATTCTTAAAAGTGCTTTTGTGAAAAAATTTCAGCCGTGCATCGGATTATGGACTTGTGAATATTGATCGAAGCAGGCGTGTAGTCCATTTCTCTGAGAAACCAACTGGCGTTGATCTGAAATCAATGGTACAGTTTTTTTATCTCCCATAAAAACTTAAATAGTTCCAAACTATAGGAAAAATGAATATTTTGCAACTATTGAATGCAGCAAACTGATACTACTATGCTTGGACTATCTCAACAAGAAGCAGCAAAATCTCCATACATTGCATCAATGGGAGTTTATTGTTTCAGAACCGAAGCTTTGCTGAAGCTTCTGACATGGCGGTATCCGAGTTCCAATGACTTTGGATCTGAAATTATTCCTGCAGCTATAAGAGATCACAATGTTCAAGTAAAACAGAACTCTTTCTTTTAATAGCATGTCATGAGTTTTGTCACAAAAGATTTAATCAAAGTGTCTTCTTTAGGGATACATCTTTAGAGACTATTGGGAAGATATTGGGACTATAAAGAGCTTCTATGAAGCCAATCTGGCTCTTGTGGAGGAGGTTAGTTTGATCAATACTAAAAAATGTTTCTAACTAACTTTTGATAGAATCTCCTAACTTTTGTTGTTTTACGCAGCATCCCAAGTTTGAGTTTTACGATCAGGATACGCCTTTTTACACTTCTCCTCGGTTTCTACCACCCACCAAAACAGAGAAATGCCGCGTAAACATCTTGTTTTTTTATGCGGAAATCCTCTTCTTTAGCCTGTGATACTTGCTTGAGTCTTAATTCACTGATTGGTATGATCCTCTTGATGGTTTTGCAGATTATGGATTCGATCATCTCACACGGATGTTTCTTGGGAGAATGCACCATCCAGCGTTCCATCATTGGTGAAAGGTCACGTCTTGAATATGGTGTAGAGCTTCAGGTGTGTGAAAAAGGACAGAGCTTTAAGGACATTCTTGGGCTCAAAGCTGAGTTTTGTTTTCTTTAAACTTTACAGGATACTCTAATGTTAGGAGCGGATAGTTACCAAACCGAATCTGAGATCGCGGCTCTGCTTGCGGAAGGAAATGTTCCAATTGGCATTGGCCGAGATACAAAGATCAGGTAACAAACAGAAATCTCGATACTTTTCTCTGAATTGATTCTTAAACTCTGATGTTATCTTTGATTACATTGATCAGGAAATGCATCATTGACAAGAATGCAAAGATTGGGAAAAATGTGATGATCTTAAACAAAGATGTATGTATTATGCTTCCTCCTCCATTCTTGATTTTCTTGACTTTTGAGAGGTTGAACATTCTTGACGTTAATAAGAGCTCTTTTGGTTTCAGGATGTGCAAGAAGCTGATAGGCCAGAGGAAGGATTCTACATTCGATCAGGGATCACTGTAATCGTCGAAAAGGCCACCATTAAAGACGGGACTGTCATATGAAGGAAACAATCTCAATTCTCAAGACCGCTCTGTTATGAACATTCCGACCAGCAAATAAGCCGATGAAATGTTTTGACCGGAGTCGAAAGAGAAAGACAGTTGTGATTTTATCTGTAAATTAGAGAGTTTGAAGAGATAGAATCATATCACTTGGAACCACAAGCAAGTTTAAGGTTTACAATAAGATTGATCGGCCGATCATTCTTTTTATATACTCTTTCCGTCTAAAAAAAACTAGATTTGAACCCGCGGTACACCGTGGGTCAATTATTTTAATATAAATGTGTTATTTTTTGTTTTTTACTAAATGTTTGTATTTTGTTATGGTAAGTTAATTTACTATTTGTGTGTTTCTTTATGGTTTATAAAATTTTTATTTTATTGTTTAACATATAATTATAGTATTTTGTTTTTTATGGTTTATAATATGTGTAAAACCTATGCCAAATCAATAATGTTATTTATTCTCATTGAAATAATTTATAGCAAATTCTACCGAATTAGATATTAAATTAATCTAAAAAAATTCCTAATCAAATGGAAACCAAAACATGTATTGACATCATCTATCAATACCGAAAAATCAAAACATATACGAAGATTAATCGCTTTTGGCAGTCTTTTATAACTCATGATGTCATACAATTATATCGTTTTTTACCATATCAGATTACTAATTAAAAAACAAATTTCATTATATTGATATATATATATATATTATTTTTAGTATATATTATATGATTAGTTATCCAATATTTATCTTAAACATGTCCATTTTGGGACGGAAACCTGTCATGTCCAATACTCATCGGAAACTTCTCATCCTATAACCAATCCCTGATATATAATTATCCGTTTTAGATTGATAATTTTAATTTATTTGTATTAAAAATTAATTATTATAAATAGGTAGTTCTAGTATTAAATATATATATAGTCAATATTATAAAATTAGTTACCTATCTATTTTGGGACAAAAATCCATCATATCCCATATCAGTTAGAAATTTTACGTTCCATAACCGATATATGTAATATAATTACATATTTTTTATTGATTATTTTAGTCTAACGGGTAAGCAATTGAGTAAGAGGTTACAACAACATATCCATATAGTGATTTTACAAACATGTTGATCATTATAATATTTTAGATTATTTTTAATTTCATTTATATCCTTTGTAAAAAACATAAAATTAGTATATCGTTAGTTACATTTCATAATAACTAACACATATAAATTATCTTTCAAAATATACTTCTCAAATAATAATATAGAGATTTCTTGTTTTCTCAATCTATGTTGAATTGTTAACTTTTCTATATTTATATATATATATATATATATATAACTAATTTCAAATTTTTAATTTTTATCTAAAGAAACATATTAATATATATTTAATATATTAGTTATTTAAATCAAAGATCTTGATGACTTAATATTTAAACAAAAATATGTCTATGTAAATAAAATATTTAAAAGATTTAATTGCATTGAAAAGAAATAATTATTGTTAATGTAATGATTATGAAAAATATAAAAGGAAATACAAAATATTTTTGGTTTCTTAAACATCTTTTTACTATTTTCTAACAAACCTTTTGTTTAAAGAAATATAATCTGGGTCATTTTCAAAGTTTTTTTTTAAATGGTCATATTTTCTATAAATTTTAAACTTTTATAGAGTTTAAATATTATTGTTTTTTAAAAAAATTCATAGAGTTTAAATATTATTAATATTTTAAAAACTTTATAGATTTAAATATTATTAATATTTTAAAATTTTACTGAGTTTATATATATATACTTAAAAAAAATTAAATTGGTTCAACTAAAACCGGATTAAACCGAATAAAACTTTAAATTTGAATGCATGATAAGTAAAGTTTATTGTTTATTCGTACTTGGAATCATTTTGTTATTTTCAATAATATGTCTCTGAATTACTGCATAAATATTTTAGTCTATGTGGGACGTAGAACACACATTTTTTCTTCATCGATTGAGTAATATATGTCTGTTCTTAAAATTTTGAATCATAACATATGCAGAAAAAAATCTATATTTTTTTATTAATTAGATGTATTATATAATCATTCAAAATAATTTGAAAACAAGATCAAACAAATGTGATTGAAGAATCATAATTCATACTATTAAATTATAATATTAGATAAGGAAATAATTGTGTGTTGGTTGTAAGAATTTATAATATTAGATAAGAAAATAAATAGTGTTTGGATGCATAACTGAAATTATTTCATTTAATGACTCTTAAAAATCTGTTTGACAATAGGTCCACGAGTACTTTTATTTTAATAGTATAGAAATGCAATTTCTATGCTTTTCACAGATTTTTTAGAAAATTTTTGAAATGACAATTTTAACTTTGTGTTTATTAATTAATTTTGATTAAAAAGTAATTGTAATAATATAAAGCTATTAAATAAGGGCATACAGAAATACAAATCTATTTATGCATAAGAAATAGATAAATTGTATCTTTTTAAAACAGAGGGAGTATATATTTTTTTGGGTCAATTAATAAGCTATTTTTTTTTAATCTTTTGTTTGGTAAATTTTTAACTAAAGGTTTAAATTGACT
>CM051386.1:622187-647187 GCA_028015245.1 Cardamine occulta
TTCACACAATACTTTGGGGTTAAATCGAATTTAGTTACTTCATTAGGTGGGGTTGCGTAAATATTAAGGGGTTAAATTGATATTGACAAAAGGTTGGTGTTTCTTAATTGCTAATTCTGAGTATCTTAACATATGTTAGGTACTCCTCGACAATGGCGATTTTGATTGTGTTTCTCATGACGTTCTTTCCTCTCTTTGACATTCCGTGTGGAGACTATGTGTATGTCTTCAGTGGGATATGTGTCATCATTTTCTACGCTTACCCTATTTTCCGTTGGAACCACTTAGCAAAGAGTAAGCCTATTTCTCACGATGGGGATGGCGACAGTAAAGAAGAGCTCATCTTGAGAATAAGAAGAGAGATATATTAGGAATAGTCTGAAGCTATTTGGTTGAATTTCTTCCTGGGTCTCTATCCCTGAAACCTGAAAAAATGACGGCAGTAAGAAGAGGATGAACTCGCACACTATCTTGGTCCAAAGAATGCAAAGACTGGGAAAAATGTGATGATCTTTAAATTGACTTTCAGACATAATTTGGGGTTAAATCGAATTTAGTTACTTCATTCAGTGGGTTTGCATAAAAGTTAAGGGGTCGACTAAAATCGAATCCTTCATATTGGTGTTGCTGATTCAGTTAATCTCTCGATCTCTTTAGAATTGTAACTAACATATCCTTGTCTATGTACATTGCGTGAATCAAGAGACATACAAAGATTTTTATCAGTTCTTCGCTCCGTTTGTTCAGCGGGAGCCATCATTACTCAACTTCAGTAAGTGTTTTGATCTTTTGGTTCAAATTTGATGATCTGAGAAATTGTTAAGCCCTTTCATGTATACATGCGCAGAAACAAGCAAGCAAAAGGAGGGAAGCAACCAATCATAGAAGAGATTCCTTTTGTGCAGAGTGATGTGGATAAAAACAATGAGCTGGCAAAAGAGGTTCTAGAAGATTTAGAAAAAGACAAGAAGGGACAGCTGCCAATCATTGGCATGGAAAATAGAAAAGATTTCCCTTGACTGATTTTGCAACGGTTATGAGTGAGTTGTGGATAAGGTATGCCTACCTTATCATCTATATATATGAATAAAGGCACTAGGGTTTACCAGGCTTTTGGAGAGGTCTCCTTGTGCGTAGAGAAACAATCTGGGGATTGTTTTCGGGTTTTCTTAACTTTTCTCTTCGAATGTTCTAGATTTCTATTTTCTATTAGTGAGAGAACTTGCAATTGTCTAGCAAGTTTAGTTGAAGGATCGAATAAGTTGTATACAGGTCTTTCAAAGCATTAATAAACAAGTATTCAGTTCGATCCTATCATTCTATCTATCCTTCCTGTCAACCTAACATCTCTACAGGTAGAAGAAGGGTAAGGCCGACCAGAACCTTATCAACTGAGTGCGTTTGTGAGCTCACACAATGCCAAAATCTCTTTCCCCAATCCTTGAGAGTCCTGAATCATGTGAGAGTGACGAACAGTCAACAGATCTGAGGCAGCTGATCCACGAACTCCAGTGGGGACAGATGACAAAATTTTTGACCTAAGAAGTGAGTTACATGCTAACTTATCCAAGATACAAGACAATATGGACAGAGGATTCAAGCTAATAACAGCTCAAATGGGCCAGATGCAACTCCACTCTCAAGCCTTGCAGAACAGTCCCATTCACCTAAGCCCTCAGGAATGTCAAGATATTCCGAACAAAAGCAAAGACAAACAGCCATTCTCGGTAAAGCAAGCAGTCAACACCAAGCCTACATGTATCCATCTACTAATCGGTACCTCCCGCTAACTTGGAACATGGCTTAGGAGATAGAGAACATGTGGGTTTACCGGCTTACCAAATAGAAATGCCTATCTTTGAGGGTTTGTATGCTTTTGCCTGGTTGTCTAAAGTTGAAAGATACTTCAGATTCTATAACTACTCAGATAGAAGGAGACTGGAAGTAGTTTCACTAGGGCTGGCCAAAAACGCCTTGAGTTGGTACAACTATGAGCTGAACAAAGGTCCATTCTACTCCTGGGATCAGTTCAAAGAGAAATTACTACTGCGGTTTGGAAACATACTGAGTAGGGGACCAAGCCAAAACCTATTCTGCATCAGACAAACTGGTACGGTGGAGGAGTTTGTAAGCAGATTTGAAGATCTCTCCTCTCAAGTCCAGGGACTGGAGGAAAGACAGCTAGAAGGCATTATGTTGAATGGTCTCAAACCATCAGTTAGAGCAGTGGTACACATGATGAAACCTGCTAACTTAGCAGAAATGGTGGCAGCAGCTCTTTCATGGGAAACAGAGCCATTGACTAGACTCATTGCCAGAGAAATACAGTCAGAATATAGGGATGCAAGGATTGAGGATAACAGAAATAGAGGAGCTGAAAGAAACCCAGAATGGAGAACAAGACACTTACCTACTCCTCAGGAGGCCAACAGAGTAGCTCCGAACAATCAGCGAATCAAAAGAAACTTGTCGCCGGCTGAAATGAATGAAAAAAAGAGACAAGGTCTATGCTTCAAGTGTGATGAAAAATATTTCAGGGGTCATGCAGCAGTCTGCCCAAATAAACAACTTCAGGTTCTTACAGTGGTGGATGGGTTAGAGCTCGCGTTAATAGACACTTGTGAGGAAGTTGAGGAAGAAAACATTGTGGAGGAAGCTCCAGTTGGTGAACTTATGCAACTATCTCTTAACACCTTCCTGGGCGTGTCCTCTCCCACCACAACAAAGATGAAAGGTATGATTGGAAAAACTGAAGCTGTGGTAATGATCGACAGTGGAGCAACGCACAACTTTTTGTCTCCAGAAGTAGTCAAGAGAGCAAAATTGAAACTCACTGCTTCAGATTCAATGGATGTTTTATTGGGCACTGGTATATCGGTCAAAGCTTTTGGAGTATGCAGGAAAGTGATATTCCAACTTCATGGAGTTGAATTTGTATCAGACTTTGTAACTCTGGAATTGGGTAGTGCTGATGTAATTCTTGGGGTCCAATGGCTGCAAACACTGGGTCAGTGCACAATGGACTGGAAAACTCACGAGCTAGGATTCTACTATCAAGGAAGGCAAGTTACACTATACGGCGACAAGACACTACATTCTACACAAAGCAACCTGCAGATGCTAGAATCCAGTTACTCGGTAGTTTCAAAAGGAGTGCAAATGGAACTACATAATCAAGTAGTTTCTCAACCTGAACTACCATCAGAGATACTACAAATACTAAAGCAGTTTCCTGAAGTAGTAGCGGAACGAAGTGGCTTACCTCCAATCAGAGGCAATGAGCACACTATCCCTCTTTTGTCTGGTTGTACTAATGTGAATATCAGACCCTATAAGTACCCTAGAGCTCACATGGAAGCAATTGAGAAACTGGTTGAAGAGATGCTAGAGCAACAAGTAATCAGACCAAGTACAAGTCCTTTTGCTAGTCCAGTCCTTCTAGTGAAAAAAAAAGACAAGACTTGGCGATTCTGCATTGACTACAGAGCTCTTAACAGGGTTACAGTCCCTAACAAATTTCCCATACCCCACATTGATCAGCTATTGGATGAGCTTCATGGAGCAATGATCTTCTCTAAACTAGACCTTAAGGCTGGGTACCACCAAATCAGAATGGCAGAAGAAGATATCTACAAGACAGCTTTTAGGACTCATGAGGGACACTATGAGTTCCTTGTGATGCCATTTGGCCTCACAAATGCTCCTGCAACTTTTCAAGCACTAATGAACACTATATTCAAGCCACTACTGAGAAAATCGGTTCTGGTATTTTTTGATGACATACTTATCTTCAGTGCAGACTTCAAAACTCACATCCAACACCTACAAGAGGTCTTCCAGATCCTTTATGAGCAACAATTAGTGATAAACAAGGGAAAGTGCTCTTTTGCTCAGAATCAGGTGGATTACTTGGGGCACATTATATCCAAACAAGGAGTACAAACAGATCCATCTAAGACATCAAGCAATGAAATCGTGGCGGTACCAACAGATGTCAAGTCATTAAGAGGATTTCTCGGTCTCACAAGTTGCTACTAGAAGATTCATCAAAGGTTGTGGATTGTTGGCAGAACCCGTGACTACGCTATTGAAGAGAGATCAATTTCAATCGGAATCTTGACGCCAGTAGCTTTTGAAAAGTTGAAGATGACTATGTGTGAAGCTCCAAGATCTTGGCTCTACCGGATTTCAGCAAACAATTCCTTATTGAAACCGATGCATCAAACCTTGCCGTAGGAGCAGTCTTAATGCAGAACAAGAAACCAATTGCCTTCTTCACCATGGTTTGACAGAAGGAGAACAGCTCAAATCAGCTTACGAAAGGGAACTAATGGCCATAGTGATGGCTGTCCTTAAATGGAAGCATTATTTGTTGGGGAATCACTTCATAGTCCCACAGACCAGAAGAGCCTAAAGTTCCTAATGGATCGGAGAGAAGTGACGGGGACTATCGAAATGGTTAATCAAACTACTTGGTTTCGACTTTGACATAGTATACAAGCCCTGGTTTGGAAAACAAAGCAGCCGACGGTCTTTCAAGAATCACTAACTCGTCTATATTGATAAGGCCTACAGAGTTATTCAATTTGACAGTCCCTTCTTCATTGCAGCTGCAAGATATCTATGCAGAGATTGAGCAGGACCAAGCTATTCAGCAGAAGATCCTATTGCTGCAACGAGAACAGATCAAGGGACATTACTCGGTTAGGAATGGACGCTTATGGTTCAAAAACAGATTAGTAATGCCATCAAAGTCAAGTTTCATTCCTTTGATCCTTGCGGAATATCATGATGGACTGTTGGGGGCCATGCTTGGGATTCTCAAGACTCTAAAGAGGATTCAACAATCTTTTCATTGGGATCATATTAAAGACTCAGTAAAAGAGTATGTTGCTAAGTGTCAAGTCTGCCAACAACAGAAATATTCTACACTGTCACCAGCTGGGTTATTGGAACCTCTTCCAATTCCAAATATGGTTTGGGAAGACATCAGCATGGATTTTATTGAAGGGTTACCTAAGTCTCAAGGGGTTAATGTGATCTTAGTGGTGGTGGATCGTTTAAGTAAGTTTGCACATTTTGTGGGGTTAAAGCACCCTTTCTCCGCTTCAGATGTGGCTCAAGTTTTTGCTAAGGAAATCATAAGACTACATGGTTATCCGGCTTCAATTGTGTCTGACAGAGATAAGATTTTCTTGAGCTCATTTTGGAAAGACCTATTTAAGGCTGCAGGGACCAAACTGAAGTATAGCACTGCTTTTCATCCTCAATCAGATGGTCAAACAGAGGTACTAAACAGATGCTTGGAGACTTACTTAAGGTGCTTTGCTTCCAATCATCCAAGAGCATGGGCAAGGTTCCTCCCATGGGCTGAACTGTGGTACAACTCTACCTACCATACTTCTTTAAAAACTTCCCCTTTTAAAGTAGTATATGGTAGAGATCCTCCTACATTAATTCGATTTGAGAAAGAATCAACTAAAAATGCTGATCTGGAGCAGAAGATGAAAGAAAGGGATGCGTTATTAGATAACATCAAGGTTCACCTGGCAAGAGCACAATCACTAATGAAGCAATCGGCTGACAAGCACAGAAGAGATGTGGTCTTTGAGGTGGGTTCTAAAGTTTTTCTAAAGTTGAAACCATACAGGCAGTCTTCAGTGATTAAAAGGCATGTCGGTGGCATCAAGGTACTTTGGTCCGTTTGAAATCATTGAGAAAGTGGGAAAAGTGGCATACAGGCTGAAGCTTCCAGAGGGTTCCAAGATTCACAACGTTTTTCATGTCTCACAACTGAAACTTGCAGTGGGATTCCAACATCAAGCTCAACCTCTTCCACCGCTTATAGCTACAAGGGATGAGTTTTTTATTGAACCTGAATCGATCATCACTACAAGGTACAGTCCTACAGGATTTTTGGAAGCTCTGATCAAGTGGAAAGGATTGCCTGCAGAGGATAATTCTTGGGTATTGGTTAAGGAGGTGCAACAATTCCCTACATTCGAGCTTGGGGACAAGCTCCTTCTCAAGGGAGGGAGTATTGTTAAGCCCTTTCATGTATACATGCGCAGAAACAAGCAAGCAAAAGGAGGGAAGCAACCAATCATAGAAGAGATTCCTTTTGTGCAGAGTGATGTGGATAAAAACAATGAGCTGGCAAAAGAGGTTCTAGAAGATTTAGAAAAAGACAAGAAGGGACAGCTGCCAATCATTGGCATGGAAAATAGAAAAGATTTCCCTTGACTGATTTTGCAACGGTTATGAGTGAGTTGTGGATAAGGTATGCCTACCTTATCATCTATATATATGAATAAAGGCACTAGGGTTTACCAGGCTTTTGGAGAGGTCTCATTGTGAGTAGAGAAACAATCTGGGGATTGTTTTCTGGGTTTTCTTAACTTTTCTCTTCTGAATGTTCTAGATTTCTATTTTCTATTAGTGAGAGAACTTGCAATTGTCTAGCAAGTTTAGTTGAAGGATCGAATAAGTTGTATACAGGTCTTTCAGCATTAATAAACAAGTATTCAGTTCCAGTCCTATCATTCTATCTATCCTTCCTGTCAACCTAACATCTCTACAGGTAGAAGAAGGGGTAAGGCCGACCAGAACCTTATCAGAAATCTCCCGAAAGTACTTGTGGGTTCATCTTCCTTGTAGACCATTACGGGTACGGTAGAGTTTCTATGTTATCTTGAATTTTAGAAAAGTTATTTGCGTAGGTAAACGTGTAGAGATCTTAAAAGTAATTTGATATTCAAGATAATTGTTAGTTGTTGATCTTAAGTTGTAACACCAACTGTTATCCTCTAGGTTTCAAAATCGTCTTTTAGGTGGATTGCAACACTTGTCTACGGTTTAAGGCTTTACTATACCCGCGGATTCTACGTTATCACAGTTTGTCTTGGGATATACCTTACGAATCTACAGATGGGATTCGATACCCCTCGTGATGGTAATAAAACAGGTCCTGATATGTTCAAGCATGATGTTCGCCTACTCCCTGAGTTTGAGTTCTGGTAATGCCATGTCAAACCATCATATCTTAACATATATTTTCTTTGTTTTTCTTATTTGCTAATTCTGCTGACTCACTGTAAAGAGAAGATACGATAAAAAAGACTGTAAAAGCAAATGTGATTAAAGTTTTCATGCTAATAGTCATTATTTTGATATTCTTATATTTTTTTATTGACTATAGTACTTACACTGATTTTATATATATAATCATTCAAATATAATTAGGTAAGAAATCATTCTACGTGTTTTTCTTTTGACTATAAATCTTTTTTGGTCAATCCTTTTGACAATAAATTTAGAAAATATATAAAAATATATTTTATTTATCTTTAACCAGGAAAAATATATATTTTCAATATATATTAATCCTTATATAACAAAAACATTGAAAATATTTTTCTGGTCGAAGATATATATATTTTCTATAAAAAATATATTTTTGCTCGCAATTATTGGTAGAAATTAATCGATATTTCCTCTGTTTCGAAGAAAAACTTATTCAAAATGTGATTATTCAAACCAAAATTTAGTTTTATTCTTTACCTAAAGATGATAAATAGTTAATTTCAGTCTTCACCATTTAGTTAGTAATATACTGAATATGAACATATCTATATATTGAAAACATTTATTAATTTGTATGAGACATCTCAAATAATGAAATGGAGAAAAATCAAGAATTGAATTTTTTTCATATATTTTATTGAACAAGCTTAACCAGATTCTTGATGGTATGTCCTTGAATATTAATTGGTATGTTGAATAAAAATTTCATATCCAAGTTGAAATGATTTGATTTTTCTATTTTTATTTTTAAACAAGGGTTTTTTATTCATTAAAAGAAAACAAAGATACAAGCCCAGCCCAAGAAATAAATTACGGGATTAGGCGATTAGATAAAACAGAAACCTACTTTACTGAATGAGAGAAACATCGATTAAAAGAATCCCAAACTGTAACTAAGATGGACCTTATCTCGTCTGATCCAAGCATAAAAGACTACATTGCAAACTGGAAACTCTCTTCGATCTTCCAACTGAGCCTCCACAACGTCATTTTGAACCAAATATTCCCGCTCAGCCTCTTGCATCTTCTTCGTCTGCCTATCATAAACTTGACCAAGCTTACCGGGAGCCCAAATGACGCATTGGACTGCTAGCAGACCATAAAACAGTAGATTCCAACCCGCAGGAATAATCCACGCCATTCTCAGTTTGCTCATAGTGTCACTTGCATAGAAATATACCTGATACAAACAGACGAATGTGATATCAGTTAAGCTACTTTGATTTGGAGTCACTAGAGTAGCGAGTTGTTACCTCAAAACCAATCCAAGCAATAGAGAGCATAACATATATAGCAAGTGCGTTGGTGATGTTCTTGTAAAGTTCAAGCTTAGCCATGTTTCTCTTGATCTGTAGTGAACATTTAGACAGACGAGAAGCTACGAAAAAGGTAACTTTTGATTAAAGAAATCAATCAAATATATGTGTTGTATCTTTACCTGAAGTTTCTCAAGGGTTCTCGCCAATGATGAGAAAACCCACAGAATAAAGCAAGCATCCAGTAATGCCACGGGAATCACCGAAGATATCATTGTTTTTCCAGGAAAGTCATTGATGTTTCCCAAGTGCTCAACCAATGCAAGAGCCACTGTTGGCACAAAATATATGACTCCAAGTACAAGAAGAAGTACACTCGAGGCTATGCCACCAAGGTCGTAATCCATAGAGACAACCAAAAGAAGAAGCCTGGAAAGCGTCTTTTTGATGGAAGCAAACGTTACCACCCACAAAGTAAGTTCCATTGGCCTCATCCCACTCGAGTCGAAAGTAGTATATTCAAAATACTGAACAGCCATCTCACACATGCCAAGAGCAATAACCAAACTGATATGATAATGCAGCTGAGTTATACCTATATCCTTCCAAAGCTGAGCAAACCGCAGAAACCAAAGTAGGCCGAGCAAGAGATAAGCTAGCACCATGAAGCCAACAAATTTCCTGGTAAATAACCATCTGGGTTCTTCCTCTGATCATAGTGCCATCCAACTCCGGGTCACATATCATGAAATAAAGATAGTACACCCCTGTCTTGTTTATAACCACGGTTTCTGGGGACATCTTGGCTTCTGTCTTATTCCCTTTAAAAAAAGTCTTGATCTGTCTTGGCCACTCGGGATCAGCAGGATCTCTCCTTATGATAACTTCACCCAGACTGCAAGATCCAGTATCAGCCAGCTCCGGCGAGCAACAAACAACTGCATGATCAGTTTTGACAAAAGTAGACCCAATTCGATCACGGTCTTTCCCATCAAGTATAATTGCTTCAACTAAACCTGTGGTTGACTCCATTGCATTCCGTTTGCCAGCAGAATCAATTGTCCTCACAAAGGTCACATCGTCATATTGGCTATATATAGAGGTAATGCAATATAGCTTCTTCCTCCTCCATGCTTAGACAGTGTTGTTACTTAATTACTTAGTTATGACAATGTGGAATGCTAAGAATTGTGAAGATATCAGATACATTGAGAACAAAGACTAATCAAACCAGGAAAAACATATACAGTCAAATACCTCCATCTGCATAAATGAGCAAGCAATGGCCTAAGCAGTAGTATACCAAATCCAAATGCACAAACTTAGAAATATATTTAGTGTAAGGCTTCAAAAGTAGCAAATTGTGCTTTTAGAGAAACCAACACAAGCTTAGAACTCTGAATTCCAAGCTCAGAAACATGGAAAAATAAAAAGGCTAATTAAAACCAAGACTGAAACTGACCTTATGAAAGAGGAAGTGTATCATATACTACCTTAGCAATTTCTTGATTAAGGTTTAAATTGAGTTTGCCAAAGATATCGGGTAAAATCGAATTTAGTTACTCCTGTAGGTGGGTTCGCGTAAATGTTAAGGGGTTAAATTGATATTGAAAAATGTTTTGGGTTAAATTTAATTGAATTGCTTTTATCTGTGCACTCTTTCGTAAAATATATTAAAAACCCAACAAGGAAACAATTAAAAATAAGGAAAATAAAAGGGAACGCCGATCAAATCTTTCATCTTCTTCATTTGGTATTGCGTCTTTCGTCAGATCTGCTCGTTCTTCGCTCCGTTTGGGTCAGCACAGCTGTCATTTCTCACCTTCCGTAAGTGTTTTGATCTTCAACTTTCGCGGAAGCTTCGAATTAATGATCTGAGAAATTTTCCCTGTTTAGATCGATTCTCAAGTTCCCTGACTTTTGCTTCTTGGAATCGTTTTCACCGATTGAGGTTTCAGATCTGAAGTTGAGCGTTTTTTTTTCTCTTCTGGGAGTTTTGGTAATCATTTCTGTAGGTGGAAAATTCGATTATGGATGAGATAGTTACTGTTACTATGGTTTTGATTCTCTACTGAGATCGATTAAGCTGGTTAATAGTTAACGTTGTTTTCTAGACTTTTCTAGATGTTTCCTAATGTAGTTTTCTTCTCAACTCGGAGATTGTTTCAGTTGTGTTCATATCTTCGTTTCTGGGAAAATACATCTGAGCTCATCTTCCAGTGACATATTTAGAGATTCTGTATTGTCTTGTATTATAGGATGTTATTTGTCTAGGTAAGGTTTGCATCGTGCTTTGCTTGTATGAGGAAATAAACAAAAGCAGTAGTGGCTCATCTTATGTTATAATTCTAAATGTGAATTTGACTATGCTATTGTTTTTTTCATCTTCTAGGTTTTGAATACCACTTTAATTAGATGGACGGGAGTGGAGGTGATAGTGGATCAGTGGCCACGCCTGTTCAGCAGCGAGCACATGAGGCATGGAGGATTTACCAACATTATCTTGACAAGACTACACCTCATGCTACTTACAGGTGGATTGGAACTCTTGTTGTTGCTCTTATCTACTGTCTCAGGGTTTACTATATTCAGGGTTTCTACATCATTGCCTATGGTCTTGGAATCTACCTTCTGAACCTGCTTATTGGGTTCTTGTCCCCTCTTGTTGATCCTGAGGCCACTGGGGTTTCTGATGGACCTTCTCTTCCTACTAGAGGTTCTGATGAGTTCAAGCCTTTTATTCGCCGACTTCCTGAGTTCAAATTCTGGTAATGCCTTGTCGAATCATCTTAAATACAATTATAGGGAGTCATGATTGATAGTGATTTTAAATTCTACATGTGCCAGTTTTCTTTAACTGATATTCAATTGCCTACAATATCGGTGATGAATGCATGCTCCATGGACATTACATTTTTTGTCCATTTTAGTATATTCTATCTTATTAGAAGCTTTTACAACTGATCATGGTAGATATAGAATAACTAGAATGTGAGCAGAAGCTTTTTCATCTCAATACTTGTTGCATTTTATACAGTTACAGGCTACAGCATCAATTTCTAAGTGGTGGTTTTTACTATAGAAAGATTCAATAAAAGAAAAGAAACATAAGATGCGATTGTGTTTTGGCTCATGAATTTTAGCTATTGACTTTTGTGATCTCAGGTACTCCATGACAAAGGCATTCTGCATAGCCTTTGTAATGACATTCTTCTCGGTATTTGACGTTCCTGTGTTCTGGCCAATTCTGCTTTGCTATTGGATCGTTCTTTTCGTTCTCACCATGAGACGCCAGATCGCACACATGATCAAGTACAAGTACATTCCTTTCAGTTTCGGCAAGCAGGTAAAAAACTTGTAATAGATTGCGGTTTCGATTTGCAAGATAATTTTTAAGAAAGATTGAAACTTGTTAAATTCTCCATTTGTCTACTCATGCATTCTGCAATTGAAATTCTTATAGCTACTTGAAATTCATTTTGATTAGATAGATAGATACTGGATTACAACAGTTATATATTTTGAGATAAATTAGGCTTTGTTTTGTTGGTAACATTTTGCTATTGACACGAGTATTGTTGGTATGTGTGGCAGAAATATGGTGGACGGAGCAGCAGCGGCTCACGTGCGGATTGATCTCTGACCAATTTCCTGACCATTAGCCACTTTTTTTTGTCTGTGCAAAAAGGAAAAAGAAAATTGTTAAGAAAATCATTTTGGACTATTTTTACATTGACATAAAAACTATGCAGCTAGCTACTAGGAAGAACTAGAGAGGGAAATTAAATTTGTTGTTACTCGGGAGCAAATTTCTTCGTGTTAGTTTTATCCATGAGTTGTTATCGATTGCAGTCGTATATCTCTTCAGTAAATATGATTTGTTTTGTTGTTTCACTTTTATTAAGTTTTATTTACTAATTTGCTCCAAACTGGACTACTCCCATACCAGCCGCTCTAAATCCGTTATATTGGACTAAATTCACGTGCCTATGTGTATTTGTCGGATGTTGTATGGTCATATCGACAACATCGTTATGCCAACAACAATTGTGAATTAAGGACGTCTATAATTAACTATTAAAACCGGTTCCAAAGCCGTACAATCAAAATCGATCCATCATAAAACCACCACTTCAATTTGATTAACCGGAGAAACAGACAGGTTAATAGCCGCCACTTGTTAAAAACCAAAATTTGAAAATTGAAAGGAGTCGTTGTGAAGCACTATAAGCTTTAGACGTACTGGTTGAGGATTTCATCAACAGTTGTGTATTTGACATCAGGGTAAAGCTCGGAAGCTTCTACTCCAAAAGAAGGATCGATTTCGAAGCTTGTGTGTCCTCCTTTCACGAAAACGCAATGACAAAGTGATAGCATCACGCTGAGTGGAGGTGAAGCTTCTGCAAAATAAAAACACTAAACCCATCAATGGACATACATAGCTAAACAAAAATGGAAGAAGAAAGGTTTAGGATCAAAACCTATAATCTGGTTGAGGATTTGTTCTTCTGGAACGTAGATTCTTTCAAGTGTTTTTCCTATCTTGTTCTCCCAAAGCGAGACAAGATCGTTGAATGAGTAAGTGTTCATCGGTGGCCTAATATATAAGATCTTGTTTAAGGTTCTTGGATCATCTACGGCGTTGATTGTGTAAGTCCCGATGTCTTCTTCCTTGTTAAACACAGCTGCAAAATATCACCAAAATTTAAAACACAAGAAGAGAGTAACTAGACAAAAAAACATCATAACGTGTGTTGCCTTATTACCTTTGGGTTTGCCATCACCTAAAACGATGACCTTATCTCGTGGAGCAGAAGTAGCACCAGGCTGTGCTAAAGTTGGGAGGAAGTAGCCAGCGAAGAAGTTGCATGAGACAAAAGTGTATGGGATTCCTTCAGCCTCAATTGTTCGGCGGATTTTGGCCTTTGTAGCATACGCTGATTTGGCAGGTTCAACAATGTGAACACGGTCTACGTCATTTCCAAACTCTGAGGGAAAGAATCTCTGTTAAGACACATGTGAAGATGCTGCATCAGTTCTATATATATATATATATATAAGCAAACATAGAAACCCATATAATCAGAGTCAAGTTCATTGATCTAAAGAGTATCACAGAAGAGACCAAAACCAATGTCGATATGTGATGAAATCAAACCAAATTCATTTGGTGTTCCAAATGTCAAATTTCATTTAGAGATTATACCTTAACATTACCGGCTTCTTTAATGGCAGAGATGATCTTGTACTGATGTCCCAAGAGCGAGTGTCCAACAGTAGATATAACCACATCTGCTTGCTTAATCGAATTCACGAGACTCGTGTGATCGTCAAGATCTCCCTAATCCAGTTTTAGTAAAAAAACATCAATTAGAGGAAAATGAAAGGAAGAGAAGAGCGATAGAAATACGAACGAGGAGAAATTGAACGCCAAGACTCTTGAAATTATTGATAGTGTTGGATCGTGAAGGGCTAGTGAGCGTCGAATTTCTAACGAGAACAAGGGTTGGGTGACCAGATCTCGCGCTCGCTTCCACTATATATTTCCCTATGTAACCTGTTCCTCCGATGAACAAGATTTTGCTCTTATTCGCCATTTTTTTCAAAGCTTGGTGGAGCGTAACAATGGAATGATTCAGAGATATGCAGACAAGTATGATCCCAATTTTGCGCAATTTTTACTCCTCGCTTCCTTTTTATAAATAGTCTTAGGAAAATGACAATAGTGCCCTGTGCAGTCAACACTTGAGCTACTTTTTAGTCAAAAGTTGCATTCGAGTGGTTGATGAATTTGGCGGCTTTTTACGATGCAACTTTCTTCTCCGCCCACCGACTATATTGAATTTCTCTAATTGGCTAGAAAAACCCACAAGTCAAAGGTGATCAAAAACTTGGCCCAATAATTGTAATAACGTTTTTTTATTAGGCCCCTTGTGAAGGCCCATATTATTATTGTATAAAACGCAGCGTTTTCTGGCACTTGTTCTCCAAGGATGTATCATATTCATAGCTTTGTTTTCGCTGTAGAGCTGACTAGAACCGACTCAGTTGATTACTAAGTAGAACCGACTATATGTTCGTCGAAGAAGAAGGAATAAGTGAAATATCTTGGAGGTAAAATTAGTCATCAGGCTCTTCTTGTTCTTGGCTTTCTAGGTAAAATTTATTAAAAACGGATGATGTTTAGGAATTGATGGAATCATCTCTACGATTTTGTTTGCTTAGCGGAGCTAGTAAGGTTGCAATTTTGTTTACAATCGTGGAGTTTTCGTTTAGGTTTCTTCGTTCGTGTTTGAATACTTGGTGGTATAATTGTAGCTTTCGCGTTGTGGAATTAAAGGATAAATGTTGGGATTTATCCAAAGATGGTGCTTGATTTTTGTTCTTGTGAAAATCTCTGAGGTCTTGAGATTGTTACTTGTATAACATCTTTTAAAGTGATGAATGTTGTTGGTTGCTCTGTGTTTAATTTGCAGGCACTAATGGAGACACAGAAAAATCAATCCGAGATCCCTCCGAAACCAGCCACGGCTTCATGTAGGAGGAAGGTAAAGGATGATGCCACTTTCTTTGAGGATGTGAAAGATCACATCGATGAGTTCATACATGCTTCAATGGATGAACACAAGACTTGTTTCCAAAAGACCATCAAGAAGGTTTTTTCTCTACTCTCTTTTACCTTATATTTACTCTTTCTGACTGGTATATATAAAACCATAAGAAAAAGCGTATTACAACACTCTGGATTTTGAATCTGTTTGCACATTTGCCATGGATTTGGCGTATCTGGTTGTGTGGTTTGGGCGATTTCTGGCTTCAAGCAATGTGCTTTTTGCAGCTTAATTTGGTGATCATCTGTCTCCTAACTAAAGCTTATGTGGGTTGATTTCAGATGTTTGGATTATCAAAAGCTGTCGCAGAGAAGCAAGCCGAGGAGGCAAAGGGAGTCGAGAGTCAATTGCCTCTTCAGACAACAGTCTCGGAGTAGAGACTTTGCTTCTTTTCAGATGAAGACACGGTGTCGTTTTTCTTGCTAGTTCACATCAAAGTTTCTTTGTAGATCGACTTTGTCATGGTCTGATACACTCTTGCATTTCAGTTTACAATTTAATGCCATAAAAGAGTACTTATTGCCGTTGTCTTTGTATTAATTGCTCTTAACCTTTCAAAATATAACTAGTTGAAGGTTGAAACGAATATTCTAATTGATACAACTATGAAAGTACCAAACGTTGGAAGATGATGTGTACCAATCTATTGTCGATAATGTATGTTTTCTGTCTTAAACCAGATAATATATATTCGTACAACAAACTTGCTTACATACAAGCAAGAAGCAAGGGAAAGAAATTGCACATTTAGCCCAAAGATCCAAAAGATATCTATATTAGGTTATGGATAGTAGATACCACCATCCTATAAGGCCTAGTATGTTGTATCATCTTTTGATCAGACCAAGCTGCTCCAACACTTTTAGAGGTTTCTCAAGCTTGAGCTGCAACATACAAGAATATGATTTTATGAATGTCCATGTCAATATAAATACCTTCTAAGCTAAAAGAAAATAAATCAATTCTTGGTTCCTACAAACACATTTGAGCAAGATAATGGTATAAAATATCTGAATGCCATTGTTATTAAATATACCAGAAAAAGTCTCAATAACATTGAAGTCAGAAGCATACCTTTACAACCTCTCATGAGGTCATCAAACTTTTACAGCTAGACATCGTACCATGGTGAAGGGATCTTTCAAAGTAATCACAAGATTAGACCACAGTGTCGTCCCCCAAGTCTTATCTCCTCGCCTTTCCAGTTCGATCTCTGTACACCAAATTTCTGTCGAACCCTCCTCACGGTTAGAAAAACTCTTGTCACGGTTATAAAAAATTGCAAGTTTTCCACCATGGTTGGCCATTCTACAACCATCACGCTTCTGAGGAACATCTACTTCACCTTTCAAGCCACTCCAATTCCTCGAAATTGGATCAAAGACCCATATTTTATGCTTGCTACCAAAAGTGTACAACCTGTCATCAATAACACAAGAACACACACTCCATTGAGTGTCCAACAACATGTCACTCTCCAATCTACCTTCTTTAAGATCATAAACAAAGCTATTCTTCCGATCCATTATGTAAATCTTATCATTCATCACAAAACTTGTGATAGTTTTCTCATGCACCTCCACATTATTAATACCCAGCAAAGTCTCCCAAGTTTGAGTCTTGACATCAAAAGCCTCAACCCAATTCAAAGACAGAGGATCACAACCTCCGATTACATACAATTTCCCGTCGACGAATCCCACAGCCGCGCAGCCACGTGCCTGCTTCATGCTAGGGAGATAGCGACACCTGTAAGATGGACATTCAATGACAAACCCAGTGGAGACCAATTCGTCGTCGATGCATCCGCCAAGGACGTAAATCTCAGATTCTAAAGCGATGATAGACATTCCCCAGCAAGGAATCGGAGGAAATGACGAAATCTGAACCAATCTATGGCTGATTCCGATTCCCGTAGATCCAGACTCATTTCCGAAGGGTTTGAGATTGAGAGAGTACCATCGAGGAGTTTCTGTAGCGTAAGATCTAAGTACAACATAAATTACATGTTCAGTGTGGCAATTGACTGACCGTTCGATGTAGATCTCCGGCGAAGCGATGAGACGCCTGAAGGTTTTGGAGACGAGTGAAATCGTCGGGTAGTAACATCTCGGCACGCGTGCTAAGCAATTCACAGTGATTTCATCTGGAAGTTGTAACAGAGAAGATGAAGAAGACGCCGTAACAAGCTGTTTCTTAGGCGGAGGTTCTTCGGCGATCGAGCCAACGGAGCTCGCGGCCGAACGAGGCATTATAACCGTTGCTCAAATGGCGAAGCAAAAAGTGGCTATATTTACTCAACCAAATGGGCTTAGGCCCAAATCTCTCGAAAGGCCTCACTGTGCAATTTTAAGTACGTGATTGCATATGCATCAGATTTCGCGCCATGAAACAATTACGGAATGTTTTCGTTTTAAATTAAATCTCGAATTCACAAACCAACCCAAGTGGTTGTTGAAATCAAAACTCGCGATCAGACATGCATGGCACATATTCGAGGTAGTTGTTTCCTCGTACACAACGGAGATTCACTTCAGTATTGTTCTTTTCATTAAATAGTTATTAAAACTACGGCAATGATATATTATGAGCCTTAATTAATACAGCTTGGAGCTTTTGGGGAAACAAGGAAAATAGGAATATATAAACAATAATTCTTCGCCATTGAAAATGGTTATAAGAGGAAAATCGATATCTGTGTATCCTCTTTATATTATTTTTCTTGGTTTTTTATTCACTGCAGTCTCATGTTTCTCATCCTGTAGATAAAAGAAAGGAAGATTTACAGTCATATTACATAATCTCGTGAAAGTTTTGTGCTAAAACTCTCTATAAAGTATTTCAAACAATAATCTTGAAATTATGAAAAGAGTAGATTATCAAATTGGTAGCTTTGTATTTGTATTCCAAATAAGCATAATGACAATATACATACCTCTTTTCCTCCTGAGTCAGCCTGCCATTGGTGCAACCTCCATTATTCTTGTAGTTGGGGAATAGAACATGACCGTTCTCTATGTTGTTGATATCTTGCACTAGGAGTTCATAGTGCCTCTTTACCTCTTCTGTTGTTTTTCCTCCCACAACTTTGGCTACATTGTACCAACGGTTAGGAGTATCTTGGTCATAGGTTGCTAGAGCCTGCTCAAAGGCTTTGTTCTGCTTAGCGGTCCACGAGCCAGAGCTTTGAGAAGACATTGATGCCATGATATAACTGATTTTTCTTTTTAAGGATATATTACAAGTCAAGAGTGATGATATGTGCAATGATGTTGAAGAAGGCTTCCTCTTTATAAAGAAAGAGATAATAAGGTGAGTTTAGGTGGTGCCAGTTGTTGCAAATATCTTGCTGAAACGAAGAGAATTTTAAGTCCTTTTCTCCATTAGGAATCGCATAATTAGCCAAAAAAAAAAAAAGAATATCAGCTAAAATTTTGGAGATCCAATCCAAATTAATCACTATAGTTGGTTTCTAAGTTCTAGGCTATATGTATGTTTATTGTTGTGATTACTCTAATGTCTTCTTGATTTGAGTTAGAAAAGAGTTAAGTCAGAGCAGGTTCTCACATTCAGTTTTAGATTAAGCTTGGAAATAAATTATCTGCCTGTCTTCATCTACTTTGTGGAAAACTTTGGCCTAACGTTAAGGAGAACTTTGACCTCTGTTAAGTCTGGTATACATTGACTAGAACAGTAAAAAATGGTAAATAAACTGGATCAGATTGAATATCAAGATTTATGTTATCAGCTCCCAATATTTTGAAAAATTTGTATCCACAAAACAATAGATGGAACTTTTTCAAGTGTTATTCTCTTGAATGAAATTCCTTGCAGGAAAGTTGAGGATCAAACTTTATTGTTGATTGGACCTCAGAGATACTCTGTCTTCAACACCATATTAAGTTACAGTAGAAAACATGTCCGTACAATTGTGTAGAGAAGGTCAACTCTGTTTTAAGTTTGGCAACTATGAAGCTTCTAGTTGCTGTGGGATTCTGCAAGTAGACAGGCATTCACAATATATATATATCCTTCATCATCAGCTTCCTTCTTACCTTGTGTAAATTAAATATACACCCCCAGTACATTTAATTATTAGCTTTGGGTAATCTCTTGAGCTGTAAATGAGAATTATCAGATATTAGGGTAAAAAAATAATGTTCAAATGATTCTTTTTTACGCAAAATGGATACTTTGCATCTTACTTGGTGAGATGAAGAGTAAGATTTTGGTGGATTTGATTCCATATGCATCAAGTTGCATTTCTTAAAACGAAGGTACCGGCCATTTATGAAACACGTTGCCTAGGTGGTAGTCATGATTGGTGTAAATTGTCACAGTAGCTTTCGCAAGCATATATATATATATATATGTATGTAGGGAAATAAAGGAAAAGGGTAATTATTATATTCTTCACCTAGTGGTTGCTCCTTTTGCAACCTGACGAACTAAATCCCTGATCTAATCTTCTTCGGTTCCCTTGTTGATTTAGTTTTTGTTTTACATGGGGTTGGTTACTAACTTACTATATTAGTTCATATCTCAGAGGCACAGTTCTTGCCTAGCGAAGCTGATCCTTTCATTCGCATTCAAATTTTAATAATTTGAAGGAAATGTAGAGACACAGGAGCAGAAATCTTTCTTTTTGGTAACATTTGATCATAAGAAAAAAATAAGGATTCTTTGTAAACTAACACTAGGTTCAATTTTTATACCAAACTCTGGACTATTGTTGTCAGTTGGAGGCTTAACGAAAAATCTTGGGTTTGGGTTACTCAAAATTCTCTTTGAAAAAAATAAAAATAAAAGGACAATTCTTTAGGAAAGTAATAACTAAATAAATACTACTACATCAAATACAAAAAGTCGACCAATTCATGCCTGAACTTTTTCTATGTATTAAATTCATATCCGAATTATACTCCAGTGCAAAAATATAAACATACATAAACTATTAAAAATTTTGAATTTGATATTCAAACTTATAAAATTGAGCGAATATATATATTTTGCGTAACACCGTTAAACTGACGTTAACTCTCGATGACGTGGTGATAGCGTGGATAAAGATGAAAAAAAAAGCTGGCCAATTCATGCCTGAACTTTTTCCATATGTTAAATTCATACCCGAAATATACACAAATGTGAAAACATACTTGAACTATTAAAATTTTTGAATTCAATACCTGAATTTACAAATTGAGTGAATGTATGCATTGTGCGTAACACCATTAACATGACTTTAACTCTAGATGATGTGGATAAAGATGGAAAAAAATGAGCTGAAACTAATATTCGAACTCATGACCTTAAACTCTCAAAATTTAGACTCAATACTATTTATGCTATGACATTCATTGTTGTATATTGTCAACACAGAAATATATATAGCTTGGTATATTGGTTCATCAAAATAATAGTTTAAGAGTTGGCTGTATAAACCCCCTTCACGTATACCAGCTCAAACGGGATCACCCTGAACTTGTTGCCTCTTTGATCTCCAACCCAGAAAGTTATAAAACTTCTCTAAACATCACAAATAATTAAAATCAACACAATTCAACATATCTAATTGAAATCTCGATTTTCATTTAGTAAACCGTAACCAATTTTTATTAAACCATAATTATTGGTTTTAATCCAAATTTGACTCGATTTTACCCAATCCAACATTTAACCCAACCCAACTTTTCTAAGAGATTCACATCATTTTAATCAAGTTTCTCTAAAGCTTTTACAGTTACCAAACCGAGCAATTCATAATCAGAATTCTATCAATTCAAACAAGCATGCAATTAGCAGTTTCATAAAAGTTGGAGAATCAAGAATTTTTAGGATAGTTTCATAATTAAACAAAATTCAAGAATTTTGAGTTTTTGGAAGCAATCGTAAGATTTCAGACTTTTTTCGAAAATTTGGAAATCAAATAGATACAAGCCCATTAACGTCATAAGCATCCAACATTCTTTCTTTTTATCTTCGTAAATTTACAAAATACAATTTCTCTAAGCTGAGCTCTTTGTCTTCCTTTCTTGTTTAATTCTCTGTATTGATTATGCAGAAAGCTCAAAAAAGTTTTTTTTGAATTGTTGGCTTGATTAAAGATCTGATTTAAGAAAATTTTGATTACTTGATTTGATTGTTAAAAAGCGGATTTGGCACAGTGGAAGAAAGGCAATGAAGCAGAGAATATAAGCGATGAGAGCGAAGAACCCTGATCCAATCATCAGAGAGATTCTGGTACTGATGAATGCCAGCCATCCTTTATCGAGTAGCCTTGACGTGACGATTAGATCCATTAGTATTCACCAACACCATCTTCGTTTAACTTCTTCAATTTGACTCAAATTGAGTTGGGTTAATGTTGGATTGGATAAAATCGAGTCAAATTTGGATTAAAACTAATAATTATGGTTTAATAAAAATTGGTTACCGATTTACTAAATGAAAATCGACATTTCAATTCGATATGTTGAATTGTGTTGATTTTAATTGTTCGTGATGTTTAGAGAAGTTTTATAATTTTCTGGGTTGGGGATCGAAGAGACAACAAGTTTAGGGTGATTCCGTTTGAGCTGATATACTTGAGGGGAGTTTATACAGTCAACCCATAATTTAATTAGTTTCTTTTAATAATTAAAAAATTTTGAGTGTACAAAATTAAAAATTAAGATATTTCACTTTTACCACGTGTCTGTGAGGGTTTAATCCTCTGGAAAGTAAAGAATAAATTAATTAATTAATTAGTTTCTATAAATTAATTAATATATTCTCCTAATTTATCTCATTTATAAGAGACTCAATCTGACTTAATCGGATTTTGAAGAGACTCAATCCGATTCTGACCTGACGTATTAAGGAAAAAATCTCTCATTTTAAACAAAAATTAAGGAAATCAAAACGGTAAATGAAGAAAAAAAATATCGATGCAGATTTAAACCGATTTGATCAGAAAGATCAAATTAGTGGATACCTAGAAAGGAATATAAGAAAGAAAATCGACGAGATCTCTGAAGATTGAAGAAAAATAGAGAAGCTCGATTGAAAAGATCAAGATCTGTACATGGGTTTTTTTCTTTTTCTTTTCTTTATAGAATCAAGTAGACATGGTGAAGAAGAACAGGTAGAGGTTCTCTGAACCCACCAAATAAGGTATCTATAAATTAATTAATTAATACATTCTTTTAATTTAATTATTTTATCTATAAAAAACAATTTTAATTTTTAACTTCGCACTCTAGAAATTTTTTAATTTTTAAAAGAAACTAATTAAATTAATATTTTGATAAACCAATATACCAAGCTATATATATTTGTGTGTTGACAATATACAACAATGAATGTCATAGCATAAATGGTATTGAGTCTAAGATTCGAGAGTTAAAGCTCATGAGTTCGAAAGTTAGCTTCAATTTTTTTTTTTTCATCTTTATCCATGTCATCGAGAGTTAACATCATGTTATCGCTGTTACGCATATATATTTGCACAATTTTGTAAGTTTAAGTATCAAATTCAAAAATTTTAATAGTTCTGGTATGTTTTCGCACTCAGGTATAGTTTATTTTTTTTTGTTTTAATGTTAAGATTTATACCCACTAGAAACCGGTTACAACTTAATTCTACCCTACACTTTACAAAAAATATTAAAGAACCCCCAACAAAAAGGAACCGCGAAAGACAAGATATTGTTTATAAAGGATGAAAAATACAACCAATATAAAATTCAAGAAGAGAAGGAGAAGAGAGCAACGCCGAGGGAAACGATAGCAGCCAGTTGCGCATGGTCTGGTCGATTGAAGCTTTGATCACTGTTAGAGGCTGGGACACACTTGTGAAAATATGCTTGTTCCGCTCGATCCAAGTGGAGTAGACAATCACTTGCAGGAGCAGCAGCAGAATGATAGAACCCAGAGCACGAGAGATCCAATACAACTTCGGAGAGGCGAGACGATAAAGCTTGATTTACTCTTGAAGCGAAAGCTAGCCAAAGCTGAGAAGAGAATTCGCACTCAAAAAACAAATGGTCATGGGACTCAATACCATTAAAGCATAAAACACAACCTGGAGGAACAGACATATTCCAAGAGATGAGTCTATCCCTCGTCGGTAGGTGATGAAGCTTTGCCAACCAGAGAATAAACGAACATCGTGGAATGGACTCCTTAAACCAAACCACTTTCGGCCAAAAGAGCGTAGGAGATGGTGTCTGTAGCTGTTCCCAAGTACCAGAGGATGTGAATTTTGGAGAGAAGTTATCCGAAGGGGACCTCCAAAGATATGAGTCTGGTCCAAAGGCAGGGTCTGGGGGTGAGATTTCTGTGAGCGTGATGAGGAGAGACTGGATGGCGTCTGACCTGGCTGGAGGGAGAGACCAGACACCGCCGCGCTGAGCATCAGCCACCTTAGCATCCATGCGAACCCTCAGGAGAGAAGGGTCAGCCGTACCAATGAATTCAAGAAGCAGACCGTGATCGGACCACGAATCAAACCAAAAAGAAGCAGTGCGACCATCGTTGACGTTACACTTCAAGAAGGTCGAAAATGTGGACTTCAATTGCAGCATGCTGCGAATGGCTCGAGAGAACACATGATAAACAATGAAGTATAGTTAGGGTATGAATTTAACACATGATAAAAGTTTATGCATGAATTGGCCGACTTTCCTCGCCACGTTATCGAGAGTTAACGTTAGGTTAACGGTGTTACGCAAAATATATATATTTGCATAATTTTATAAGTTCAGGTATCGAATTCAAAAATTTTAATAGTTCAAATATGTTTTTGCACTAAAGTATAATTCGGGTATGAATTTTACACATAAAAAAAGTTCATTCATGAATTTCCCGACTTTCATATATCTTGAAGAAAGAAGGTAATCTACTTTCACAATTAGCTTGTGATCCTATTTTATTTCGAGATGTAATAAATTATTTAGCTAATTAAGTTTTTTTCAATTATTATGTAATGTTTGTTCGGTTATCGGCATATCAGTTTGTTATTTCTTGTAATACTTTTTCCATCTTAATATTATTGATTTCAGTTAATTTTCTTATTAGATTGACGTCTGTCAAATCCAATAACTCTTACTATCAAAGTCTAAATAAAGAAAGTCGTGTTTTAAATCTGTATTACATACAACTTGGTATTGAATATAACAGCTTATCATAATGGTTTGTATCTTTGTGAGTAACTTACGCTTTAACAAAATTAATTAGCAGGAGGGTATCAGTAAACAGCAAAACATGTAGACACAAACAAAAAACGGAGATATATATGAGATGAAATAATCTGATATAGTTTATGTTTGGAGATATTATTATAAGCTTATACCCATAACTTAAAAGAAGAAAAATATCTTCAGAGAAAAATAAAATACAAACATAGAGAATTTATAGATAATGGAACCGACTTTGTGGTGTTCATAAAAGAAAGTGAACGAATTTGGTGGATTTTTCATTAACAAAAATAGAGAATTTATAGATTATCCAGTTACATTTTTGTCAACACACTCATAATAAAAAGGAGAAAAATTAAGAAACAAAAAAATAAGATAAACAAAACAGAGTTGACAGACAAAAAAAAAACAAAACAGAGCATATAAATTAGGAAACAACGAAGAAAAATTTGGGAAAAAAAAAAACTATAAACACTTAGGCAAATATATCTTGAGTATATTTATTATAGTGTCTTCAATTTCTTTGTTAGGATGAAGCTCTCCTACATCATAATAGAATGGTTTATTCAAATCAAATTCTCTTATGGCCTTAGATCTGATATCATAAATCCTTTGAACATCCCTCGATTCGCCTTGGATAGTGATAGCTACGCTCAGAATCGGTTGGTTTTCTTTATCATAACATAACTTGTTCAAATCAAATTTTTGAGTAGCTTTAGATTCATTTGGAGTAGGAAAAATATTATTTTCTTCTTCTTCTTCTTGCTTCATTTTTTTTATCTTCATCTTGATTCATTTAGTTTTAAGAGAAGAAAAAAATATTAATAAGAAGAAAAGAAGAAGAAAAAATGAAATAGTCCTGCTAGCTTTTTAG